>CATIWR010281718.1:0-35664 GCA_949677035.1 Omphalea diandra
ATCTAAATGCAAGAATTGAGATATGACAGAATTGAAGAGGAAAGAAGAAGAATATGAATGGATGAACTAAGACCAATGCAAGAACATAAAGATAGATACCTTTGATCTTAAAGTTAGCCTTGGCTCTGATACCAAATGATACGAACAATGTTGATTTTTGGATCCTGATTCGTATGTAGCACAAGTCCCAAGCTTTAATTCGAAAGATCAAAACAAGATTAATTCTTAAATCTCAATTAGACCTCTAGAAAACTTGTTATAGCAATATGAATTATAAAGATTCAAGAGGTGTTAATCTCAGCTTTAAATTAACTAAGTAATTTAAGACATAGATTAAACGAGTTTGTGAAATTATTAAGAACTCACTTAACAATCTCACCAAGTTCTATAAAGAACTCAAGAAGAGAATTAACTCTCACAAACAATTTTGCTAAAAAGAAATATTCTTCAAAATTTATTGATTTGGCTGAATAAGAAGGGCTATTTATAGCCTTTACAAAACTTCTAGAAACCCTAAGAATTACTTCCTAAATAGTTTTTGAAATCTGCCTAGTCTATTTAGGAAAAAGGATACTCCTAAGCTAAAAAGGAAATAACTAAAAAATACATTAGATATCTTCCTAATTATAAAAGAAGTTTCTTATATAAGTAAATACAAAGTTCCTAATTAGTTTAAGAGAGGAATTCAACTAATGAGGAAGTTTTCTCATACTTGGGTCATGGGTCTTTCCACATGTTGGGCTTAAATAAATCAAGTTAAAGGCTTCCTTTGAAAAGTCCATATTGTCATCTCCAAACAATTGAGCTTCTTGATTCTTTTGCTTTTCTTGGATTAGCCCAATAGTTATTTCTTGTTGTATGAATAACTCAATTGCTTCTTTAAACCTTTTGATCCTTCCCTTTGTGATTGGGCCATGAAGTTGAAATGGATCTTTGGGCTGGCCTTGAATATTTGCATCATTTGGCCTCCAACATCCCATATATTTGAAGTATACCTACCAAAAAACGAGTTTGAAAATCTTGCACTGCAATAAAAAGTATCTTTGTTGTGATGAACATTCCATGTGTGCTATACTGAAATTTCAACTTACTTTTCGTTTTATGCTACGCTAATAAATCTTTGCAGAGTTTTCATTTTCCACTAAAAAATTAAGACATTAATTTTGAGCAAAACTTTTTTCTTTTCTTTGGGCAGTAGCATCTCATCTGAGAGAAGATAAGTGATCAATCTTTATCTCATGAAGACAAAGACAAAGTTCCAGGAATTCAAATTCTATTTTAACAAACCTCGTCTAACATTGATTCGATTCTTCAGCACAATGAAAAATTGTAATATCTTACCAACTAGAGGATTGCAAGACACAATGGATTCAGGGATAATATTTAACTCATTCCTAAATAATGTGAACATGAGAATTGCTCAGCAGCCAAATAGCACTAAAAGGCTCACAGCAAAAATCATCTTTCCAGAACACTGATCCAAGGAGCACTAAACATACCTATTTGACACATCGAGTCAAACTTTACATGATAAAAGACGAAACTTGCTTTTGGTAGGTGATGGTTTTGATATTAAAACCCAGCGTAGGACTGATTACACTAGTATCTTCCCCATTTATCTTGAGAACAATTGTAGTCTTTCCAGAATTATCAGGGCCCCTGCATGAAATATAAACTTGTGGCTATGAATGAATAAGGTGAGTGGGAAGAGGTACAAAAATACAGAGTTTGGCGGATATATACACCATGACTATACGCATTTCCTTCTCTATTCTCTTGATTTTGCGGATGATGCTGAGGAGCCCCATTACTAGCCAAAAACAAGCTAATCAACAAACAAGAACCAGAGTTTCCCTTAATTCCCAATAATTTGTCTGAGTAATAATTCATCACAACGAATCAGAGCAACCTGTGATGAGCAACCTACCAACAAAAACACTGCCGTTTCAAAAGCTGCGCCAGCATTTCTGAAAATTCAGCCACATTTCAGAATATGCAAGTGAAAATTACACAAGTCACCATGACATGGGTAGAAATGAATTGAATTCATTTAAATATTCCAATGTTTTTAAAACCGGACCGGTGATCGAACCGGTTCTGTGATCGCTTCCCGGCTCAACCGGTTCAGTTCACATACATTATATCTCAAATGGAAAGAAAGAAGCATAAAATTACAAAAAAAATTATTAAAAAATCTAAAAAATTCAGAAAAAAATAAAATTGATAAAATTGAGATTCATTTGTAGATGGGTTGACTGTCACCATTTTTGTATTCGAACAAACATGAAATTTAATAGCAGCAATTTGTATGCATTTAATAGCTGCAGGCACTATATACCCAACCCAAGATTGCAGGCTTTGGCCGAGCAAAGCAACTAACAAATGACCAAACAAGAACCAATAGCAATGGATGGAAAGCTAAACATTGCAAATAGGCAGGCTTACACCAATTACTATCAAATTCGAGATTTGTTTACTGTAAATTTTGGATAAAAATTGATTAAATTGTGAAACCAAATACAAAACACACAAGCACAGATCTCGGTCTTCAAAATTCAAATCCAACAGTCAAAATGACGCAGGCAGCGATTTATTTCAGTAATTTCCAACAAAAAGCAAGAAAATTACTCAATTAAATAAACAATATGCAGCAAATTATTGGTAGCAGCAGGCCTGAGTTATATAGAGTTTTTTTATTTTGAGTTTAGTTAGTAATATATATATTCTTTTTCATTCCTTATATTGCAGCGGATATTGTCTTGAACATGTAAATATAACAAAAAGAAATGGAGTATGGAGAGGAAAACAAATATATTAAACCATAAATTCAGCAGTAACCCAAAAGCAAACGCAGGAACCCAAGAGCTTGAATGGTTGAAGGTTGAATCTTGAAATCTTCCTTCGTTACCAACCCAAGAGCAAAAGTAGGAACCAACAACCAAGGCTGAATCAGGTAAAAGAAGAAATGGATCCGATGGAAGCGATGAAGAAGGAAGAAAGTGTTTTATGATTTGAGTTTTGTCCAAGAAGGAGAAAACATAGGGCAACTAAAATTAAAATGATGCTGTTTTTCGTAAAACTGGTTCTGTCCGGTTTAAATTGTTTGCAGTTCAACCGGTTCTGTCCAGTTTTTTCCCCATTTTTCCAGTTTGATAGCAATCCAGTTTTTAGAGTGGTTTTGAACCAGACAGGAGGCCGGTTTCCAGTCTTACCGCTCCAACCGGCCCGTCCAGTCCGATTTTCAAAAACCATGGAATATTCTGAATGTTTTCGATAGATTGCATGTGAGTGGAAGTCTACTTCCACCTAGGAATTGCACATTCACTTTATTAACAATAAAAAATAGTATCCCAGACCCGTAAAATAAAACAATGTTAGAAAGGTCACATGAAATATGGAGTAACAGTCAGAAGGCTTCGTATGAGGTAGAATTAGTTTTGAGGTGCTTGCGTAATTCGAGAATTTCAGAATATTTTGAAAGAGAAGTGACCAATCATATGTTTGCAGAGAGATGCTCAGAAAAATGCTCACTTTTCATATGGTATTGTTCCTTAGTTTCATTGAAGTTTTATAATAACACAGCCTTTTTAAATGAAGATTTGCAAAGAGCAAATCCAAAAATCCCCTGCCACATTTTTAGAAACTCTGTAAACCAAATAGAAGAGACTTGGTTTTGGTTTTGACTGTTGGAATTTTTATGTGAGCTAATATTAATTATGAGTCTATTTTAATTATTTATAAAACGAACTGAATAATATAGTTTATTGATTTGGGGTAAGTCCAATTAAAATGTGATCAAATGAGTTATGAGCTTGTGACACCTTTTGTGGGCCGATATGGAAGACGGTTAGTGTAGGTTTATTTTAACATGGACCTGTGATAGATGGGTCTGTTAAAATTATTATAAATAGGTTACGTCTCCTCTTCTGCCTTAATAATGTTTGACAACCCTAGTTGCTACATCCATCGTAGCCGTCTTGTGGGAAGGTCAAGGAGAGGAAGACTTAGCTCTCTTTTTTAACTTTTCTGATCTATTATCCGAGTGTTCTAATTTCAGTTATCCGAGCGTAAAGAGGTATGCAACTTGTTTCCGTTTTCAGATCTACTGCGCAAACAGGTACGCAATTTTGCTTTCGCTTAATCATAAATGGTATTTTAAATTCATGTACTAGATCCTGAATAAATTCTTACATGTAGTATCAGAGCCTAGATTGTACATGATTTAGAACCCTAAATATTTTGTATTGTTAAGAAAAAAAATTGGCCGGTATGAAGGGATCCCACCATGGTCATATCATTGTTGATATATTTATTTCACCACCCTTTCTCCTACCTGTCCAATTAGTTCAGTTGGTTAATGAGGGGATAGAGCATGCAGAAGTCACGGGTTCGAAACCCGATTTTGCCAAAATTTTTACCTTTTCTGCAAATTTTGTTTTTTGTTTTTTTTTTTTCTGCAATTCCATTCGCAAAATCACCAAACCAAACGCAAATAGAAAAGCTTTCCTTTTTTTTTTTACACTGTCACCTCACTACAAACATCCCAAACCCTTCCGCCTCATCATCATCGCCGCCATCACTCTCATCGGCGAACGACGAGCTTCTAGATTTTCTCATAGACGAGGATTAGATCGGGTGTGGCCGCTAGGGCTGTGGTTTCCATGGTGGTAGTAGTAATAGTAGTCGTAGGTGTGAATATGATATCGGTTATATGTTTTGTTTCTTAGATTATAGGTCTTGGATTGCAGTTTGGAATTTGGCAGATCGTATGCGCACTAGCTTGTTGATTCTAAGGGAATAATTGTTTTGATCGGTTTTGTTAATTTCACATGATGATAATTATATTTATCCATAGCTGTTATGGCTTGGAATGTATTCAAGTTTTGTACGGCCCTTCGGGGCCTGGGCTAGATCATGATCCTTTAGGTGCTTAGGGTTGTAGTTTTCACCTATTACGCTGTCGTTTTGACCAATTATGGCCTGCTTTGTATGATGGTGGCCTTGATTCTCTTACTTTTCTTGTTGTCTTGATCCCATTTCATGGTTTCTTAATGATGCTATTATGAAGCTACTTTTCTGTTGTTTTAACTAATCCGGGTAGTGTGTCTCCGAATTGGAGGTCTGATATTGTTGAGGTAAAGAGAACTGGTTTGTTCATTTTTATAACGTGTGGTGGTGATTATACTGGTGACTACAGAGCAATTGCTGAAATGCCTGTGAGAGATGTTGTGTCCTGGAATAGCTTGATTTCTAGGTATGTGAGGACAGGGTCATTTGATCCATGGCTATGTCGTTAAACGAGGGATTGGTTGTTTAGATCAGGTGTTTGAAACTAGTCTCACGGATGATAAGATTCATCTAAAAAAAAAAAAAAGGTTCACCCCGGCTTAATTCTTTAGAATACTATATATTATGTAGGGAGCAAATTCTAATAGATAGCACCTATTGCCTAATGGATAAGGTGTCTGATTTCAATAGTTAGGAGGATGTTGGTTCGAATCCCACCAGGGGCGTAAGTCATTTTTTTTTTATGAAAAGTTAGGCTCAGTTGCATGGGCTTGTCACCCAATGTGGGGAAATAAAGATGGGTTGGATAGGTTGGTGCAGCCTAGGCTAGTGAGCCTGGATGAGGCTTGTGGGCTGGCCATACCCTTGTCAGGCTTGAGTGGGAAAGCTGGCCCTTGGGCTTGTGAAATGGATATGAAGTTTAAGAAGGAAAAATGGGGTGGAGGAATGCGTGTTGTGGGTTTCAAACCCACTACTGCAGGGCCTCCCAGACATGGTCTTAGCCAATTGGACTAAATTAATTGGTTGTTCATTTTCTATGCAGACTAATATTTAAATAAACAGTCTTATATTCATGCACCTCATGATATATTTCAATTTTATTTTCAATAATTATTAATATATATTAAAATATTAATATTTAGGTGGTTTATATACATAATTGATAATCTATTTATTATTTAGTGACATTGACCTTATGATAAAAAATAAAATAATAATAATAAATAAAATAATAAATATTTATTTTGCACATATATGAGAAAATAATCATGTGTTTAAAATTAAGGTATATTTGTGTTTGGTTCCTTGTATAATTTTGATATATATATATATATATATTTGTGTTTGGTATGTATGTTAAATTGTGTTTGGTATATATATATATTTGTGTTTGGTATGTATTATAAATTTCTAATTAAAAATAATTTTATGGGTTGATATGGTTGTTACTGTCAAAGTGAGACATCCATTGAAATTCGTAGAGTGGTTTTTAATTTTTGTTGAAATGAAAAGAAAATTCCAAATTAATGTATATAATGACCTGCCCAAAGGGGGTTATTACAAATATTAATTTTGGGAGTGCTTATTCGAATGAAAATTCCAAATTAATGTATATAATAGCCTGCCCAAAAGGGGTTATTAGATGCATTGATTTTGGAAGAGCTTGTGGAGATGAAGCTATTGGTGCTTAGAGTTGCATTAGTCTAGAGAGTTTGTCTACCCAAAGGGGATAGATTTCTCAAAATTGGTGTGAATTTGATTGTGAGCTTCATAACTAGAAATTCTATTGCATGTGCATGTTCTGCCTAAAGGGGAATATGTAGTGATGCCAGAATTTTCTAGATTGAGTAAATTATAAATTTGTTTTTATATATAGCCCAATTCTAATACATGCTCTTGTTTTGTGTAATCAGTCTCCTTTAGTTTTAATAATAGTACTGTAAACGTTGAACTTTTGACTAGCACAAACTTTAAGAGGTGAAAATATGACATTTTGTTTGTACTGGAAATGGGTGGGATTGATTATACTCTTTATGAAGATGAGCCTGCTAAACCCACCTATGAGAGTAATATTGAAGGAAGATAAATTACATATAAAGTGGGAGAGATCTAATCGTATTAGTCTTATGGCTATGAGAAAAAACTATTTCTGAATATTTTAGGAGTAGTTTGTCCACTGATGTTACTGCTAAAGTTTTTATTGTTGCTGTAGAAAATAGATATTTTGTATTCGATAAGACTGAGGTTGTGACCCTAATGAGTCAGTTAACTAGTATGAGATATAACCATAGTGGGAATGTGAGAGATTACATTCTGAATATGGTTCACCTCCAAACCAAACATAAGGATCTTAAACTTGAGATTTCTGATAAATTTATTGTTCAATGCTTTAAACACCTTACCTCCTGAATTCAGCCAGATTAAGACTGCTTATAACACCTAAAACATTACCTGGACTATTAATGACCTTATAACCAAGTGTGATGCCGAAGAAAAGAAAATCAGGAAAGAAAAGGATGAGGTTGTCATGCTATTGACGCAACCTAGGGCTGATCCTAAAATGGATAAAGGTAGGTTTAAACCTAATTATTATGCTCCTAAGAGGAATCATAATTTTAAATGGCATGGCAAGAGTCAGACCAAGAAAGGGAGAGATTTTGGGAGAGCCCATAAAAGTAAGGTGAAATGTTTCTTTCGTCATAAAGAAGGTCATATGAGGAAAGATTGTCATCAATTCACAGCTTGGCTAAAGAAAAGAGATGAAGGTATTCCTTTGGCTTACGTTTGCTTTGAATCTTATATGGTTGATGTACCACCAAATTTTTGGTGGCTTGATAGTGGTGCAACTGTTCATGTTGCTATTACCTTACAGGGTTCATAAGGAAACGAAAGCCAAATGAAAGGGAGTCCTAGCTTAGAGTTGGAAACAATTTGAAGATAGATGTTGAGTAAGTAGGAGTAGTTAGATTAGTCTTAGAATCTGGATTTTGTTTGATTTTGGAAAACACTTTTTATGTTTCATCTTTTAGGAGAAATTTGATTTTTGTTTCTGTTTTAGACAAGATTGGATATCATTTTGCTATTGGTAATAGAAAAGCCAATATGTTTTTAGATTTCAAATTGATTGAATATGTTTTGTTTGATAATTTATATAGATTGTGTTTAGATGGTGCGAGAGATTGTGAAACCAATGTTGTGACCAAACGATCCTTAATTAAAGAAAAATCTTTTTCATTGTGACACAAACGTTTAGGTCATATATCTAGAGAAAGAATTGGAAGACTAGTAAAAGATGACATTCTTCCTTCTCTTGATTTTAAAGATCTAGATGTTTGTGTAGATTGTATAAGGGGTAAATTGACTAAGAATAAAAGAAAAGGTGTTAATAGAAGTTTAGATCTTTTGGAGATTATCCATACTGATATTGGTAGACTTTATTCACCTAAGCAATAAATATTTTATTAATGATTTTTCTCATTGTGACTATTATACTTGATCAACGAGAAATCTTATATCATTAAGGTGTTCAAAATTTTCAAAATTGAGATTGAGAAATAATAAGGAAAAGTCATTAAAATTATGAGGTATGATCATGGGGGTGAATATTATGACAAATATAATGAGACTTTTTCACATGTTTTCTCTAAATATTTCTTTAAAATAATTATGACATTGGTTGCTCATTTTGATTTAGAGTTGCATCAAATGGATGTTAAGACGACATTCTTAAATGACGATTTGGATGAAGAAGTTAATATGAAGCAATCCAAGAGTTTTTAAAGAAAGTGGTAAAGAACACTTAGTTTGTAAACCAAAGAAATCTATTTATGGTCTTAAACAAGCTTCGCGTCAATGGTATCTCAAATTTGATGAGAAAGTTACTTCACTTAGTTTCACATAGAACAAGATAGATCGGTGTATTTGCCATAAGATCAGTGGGAGTAAATTTATATTTCTTGTTCTTTATGTTGATGATATTTAATTGGTCAGTAATGACATATGGATGATTTGTGAAACTAAATAGTTACTCTCTAGGACTTTTGATATGAAAGATCTTGGAGAGACATCTTTTGTCTTGGGTATTGAGATTCGTCGTGATAGATCTCATCATTTATTGGGTCTTTCTCAAAGGGCTTTTATTGATAGTGTGTTTAGTAGATTCAAGATGCAATATTGCAAAGGTGGTGATACTCCTATAGTGAAAGGAGATAAATTTAATAAGGAGCAATGCCCTAAAAGTGATATAGAGAAATAGACCATAGATAATAATCCTTATGCAAGTGCAATTGGCAGCTTGATGTACGCCCACGTGTGTATAAAACTAGATATTGCATATGTTGTTAGTGTTCTTGGTCGATATCTTTCAATCCTGGATGAGATCATTGGGTAGCTATTAAGAATGTGATGAGATACTTGCAAAAGACAAAGGATTATACGTTGGTTTATAGGCGTGCGGATGATCTTGTAGTGGTGGGGTATTCAAACTCTGATTTTGCAGGCTGTAAAGATGATATGAAATCCACTTCAGGTTATATTTTGTATGCTTGTAGGTAGTGTTGTTTCATGGAAAAGTGTTAAACAAACACTTACAACATCTTCTACTATGCAAGCTGAGTTTGTTGCATGTTATGGTGCTAGCACACAAGCTATATGGTTAAAGAATTTTATTTCTGGTTTGCTTGTGGTTGATTTTATTGCTAGACCACTTCAAATTTATTGTGATAATAATGTTGTTGTGTTCTTCTCTAAGAATAATAAAAGTTCGAGTGGTTCTAAGCATATGGAGATCAAATATCTTATAGTAAAAAAAAAAAAAAACTTAGTAAAGAAAGGAGACATTGAGATTCAATATGTTAGTACTGATTTAATGTTAGCTGATCCTCTAACCAAAGGACTCAGACCTATAGTTTTTAAGAAACATATTTATGATATGAGTGTTGTGGAGTCTTTTGATGTGTTTGGTTAGCGTGAGCTTTGTGCTTGTAATTGAATATCTAAGTTAAATGATCTTACTACATTGTTTATTCATATTTATTTATATGAGTTAAGTATTTTGTGGTTGTTTTTTTATGCGTATGTGCACATTATATATATATATATATATATATATATATATATATATATATAGAGCATGCTATAAGTTGTGCGTGGTGTGCTTAAGATTGGTATGATTATCTTAAGTTATATTAGCTTCCAATTGTGTTTCTGAAAACAAAGGCTAAGGAATTGTGATTGTATTTCCAAATGGAAATAATAGTCTTATTGTGAAGCCTTGTAAATTTTTCTTGCTCGTTAAAACATGTGTGAAAGAGAAATGTTTGGAGGACTGATAAGAAAATAGTATATTGATCACATGTAGGCGCTATTTTCTTGCTACACTGCCATATCGGAATCCAGGTTGGTTAAGTTGTTAATATTTGTGACTATGGATTGGTACTATGTCAATAAGAGGCATAACTACTGACATGATCCGATATTGATAATTTAATGTGGACAAGATTATGTTTGATGTGTCACTTTATCAATAAACTATATGTTTTCTAAAATTATGTGGCCACACTTGAGTTTAAAGTATTCAGTCCGAGAGTCATTTTCAAAAATATTTTCTTTCTTAAAATATGAAAACATCATAAGTAATATTGCCCAAGTGGAAGAATATTAAAATTTTTATATGGGCTAATATTAATTATGAGTCTATTTTAATTATTTATAAAATGGACTGAATAATATAGTTTATTGATTTGGGATAAACCCAATTAAAATGTGATCAATTGAGTTGTGGGCTTGTAACACCTTTTGTGGGCCGATATGGAAGACGGTCAGTGTAGGCTTATTTTAACATGGACCTGTAATGGGTGGGCCTGTTAAAATTATTATAAATAGGCTAAGCCCCCTCTCCTGCCTTAATAATGTTTGACAACCCTAGTTGTTACACTCATCGTAGCCGTCTTGTGGGAAGGTCAAGGAGAGGAAGACTTAACTCTCTTTTTCAACTCTTCTGTTCTATTATCTAAGTGTTCTAATTTCAGTGATCGAAATAATGGCGCGGACCTATTTAGGATCCAATGTGTAAAAAGGTATGCAACTTGTTTCCGCTTTCAGATCTACTGCGCAAACAGGTACACAATTTTACTTCCTCTTAATCATGAATGATGTTCTAAATTCATGTACTACATCCTGAATAAATTCTTACATTGCCATCATATAAAGAGGGTAAAAGCGGACCCTGGTATTTATAGAGTCAAGATCCTGATCTATTGAGAAGACGAATCACTAACAAAAAGTTGCATCAACACAAAAATTGTATTCAATATCTATTTTCAGTTCAAACTGCAAGTTATATCTCGGGAAACTTTAATGACTTTAGAAGAAAATTTTGAAAGAAAAAGTTAATACACAGTACAATTAAATTAGGTATAAAAATAATAGGGATTGCTGATTCTGTAAAAGTGGTCTGTGTTTTGATTTATGCCACTTTGATGACCAATGTTTTATGCTGTTTTTATGCTTTTTAACACTTTAGTGCCAATTTCAATAATGCATTTAATTTGTATAGATGTGGGATAGACATCAATTAAAATTTTAATTTTAGCAAGGAAATAACATTCAACACTTGACTGTGGGAATGGCAAAATAATTAAGAAATTATTTAGCAAATAATGTTCAGAATAAGATTGATTTTCATTTAAAGAAAAGAAAACCACCCAAAATTAAAATCCCAAGGAAAATTGCAAGCGTCTCTCCTGATCCTGAAGAACATGATCGCACTGTAGCAAAACTTTTGAATTTGAAATGCATAAATAGTTATAATTTAGACTCACGAGGTAAGATGATTTGATGGGCATTATTACCAACAATAAAACTCGAAGTAGGGATTTTGCCATGAATCATAGATCCAAAAACAAATGCTAGCACTTAAATCAAACAATACATCTGCTAGTTAACTTCAGTGAAATAACATACAACAATGGCACGAGCAAAAATAAATTACGATCTGAAACTAGATAATTGGACAGTGTGATTCAAGAGGTTCCAACATTAAAAGGGGTATGATTCGTCACTACCGAACTAACCATCTACATTGAAGTTAATCACGGAATCATAAGAAAAGTACACAAGCACAAAAATGAGCAATTTAGCCAAGAACAGAAGCAATACTAGGTAATTGATTAAAGTATTACCCTATACGAAATTATATATGAACTCACTTCACAAAGTTGCAAGAAACTGTAGATAGGAAGAAATGCAACATTACTTGTTTTGGACTCCAAAATCTGAGAGCAAACAAACCCCAGATTTTAAATTACATCTTCGTCATATCTTTCTTTTCTTTTTTTTTCTTCTTTAGCTTTTATAGTAACTCGAATGAACTTGAAGTGAAGGCTCAAGACGGTTGAAGGCGGGAAAAAAACAAAAGAGAAGGCGGAGAGTTTAATAGGCTACTTGTGTAATTTGAAATAAACAAGGAGGGGACTTTTGGCAAACAGAAGACGAATGTAAAACGGTGACGTTTTCTTGTTTGCACGTTCACCTTTGGAATCAAGAGATTAATTTCACCTGTTCCCCCAAATTTGTCACTAATAAAATAACATGTACACAAACTTTAAATCCTCTCTTATTTGATCTTCAAATTCTAGAACATCGTTATACTATCTGTCAACTTTACGAATGAAGATCTATGAGAGCATAACATATGGATAATAAACTTTGGAAAAATTAGTCGACAAGCTGATTCAATTTTAGCCAAAAAAAGATCCGTGTGTTTAGCACTTTCTTTATCCTATGGGTTATTCCCATAGATGGTGATGAGGGCTTTTCGAGCTTTTTATAGTCGGTTTATTGCCCAACTTGATCCATATTAAGAATAGCAATGCATAAGATGAAACTCAAGAGTCCAACACTTTTATCATGTAATTTTTCAAACACTTTATTGTATTATTTTTAAAACTAGTTTAGCCAGCTAATTTTTCAAATTTCATTATCTACGTGCACACTCTTATGGATATCCGTTTGCATAACGGATGCTAGAATTTGAAGATCAAATGGATTTAAGAGATGATTTAAAGTTTGTGTACATGTTAGTTTATTAGTGATAAGTTGGGGGGACGAGTGAAATTAACCCAAAACCAAGTGAATGAAATGTTTCAAAACTTGCAATTTTCCATGAACGTCGCATTGAAAACCCCAAGATCTATTCCATCCATTTTCCACCTTCGACAGCAACTTGGAACAAAACCCACTTATCATCATCATCACAACACTAGTCAAATCAACAATAATGAGGATAAGTTTAGAAATCAAGGCAAGAACTTGTATCTGTACAAGAGTAAAAGCCACAATATCTTCTCACCAATCCACGAGTTCTTGATACCATTGTTCACAAATCTGAAATAAAATCGACTGATACTCTCTTGGAAATCAGACCCGTCCCCCGTAATCTCACTCTCAAGCTCCTCGATGTAGCTAAAACAATTGTAGCCATTGAGATTGATAAACAAATGGGCTAAAAAAGTTGTAGTCGTAGAGATTGACAAACGAATGGTGGAGATTCTCCATAAGCCTGTTTGTCACAATGGGTTTCAAGATAAGCTTGTTGTAAGTTGAATTGTATGTAAAGTGTTCGATAAAATGTTTGAAAGAGTAAAGAGTACATAATGTTTTGGAATGTGTGGTGTTTGTAGGGTTTTGTGTGAGGATGCATTGAAGGCTGAGTTTCCGAAGTTTGATCTTGTTATGGCGAACATTCCATATGGAATATCGTCATCTCTTGTGACTAAGTTGATGTATGGAGAGAACTCGTTTTGAAGTCTCACGCTTTTACTTCAGAAAGAGTTTGCTTGGCGATTATTGGCTAATACTGTTGACTCTGAGTACAATAGATTGGCTGTGAATGTGACGTTGGTGGTTGACGTGGAGTTTGTGATGGACGTAAGCAAGCAGGACTTTCTTCCGTGTCCAAAAATTGATTCTTCTGTGGTAATAATTCATCCGAAAGCTGACATTCTTGATATGAACCTTAATGAATAATGTGCTTTCACGAGGAACTACTTTAACAAGAAAAATAAAACCTTGATGGCAATGTTTAGGCAGAAGAAAATGGTCATAGAGCTATTGAGATTATCTAAGATGAAGGGAGAATATGGGGTCACTAGTGATATTTGTGATTTTGATGATGATGATGAGGAGGAGGAAGAGAGCAATGAGGATGGATGTCATCCATGTTTTTGCTCGGATGGAGTTGAGTTCGTACAAGGAAAGGATCATTGAGGTTCTAAAAACTAGTGGTCATAGAGCTATTAAGATTATCTAGTGGTTTTGAAGGAAGAGAGCAATGAGGATATATGTCATCCATGTTCTTGCTCGGATGGAGTTGAGTTCGTACTAGGAAAGGATCACTAAGGTTCTAAAAACTAGTGGCTTTGAAGGTAAGAGACCTTCGAAATTGTCTACTGGGGAGTTGTTGAATTTGCTTTCTTTGCTTAATCAAGCTGGAGTATATTTTCATGGCAAAACAAGGTGAAAGAAGCAATTTATGTTGTCTGCAGTTCATTATATTGAGATATTATGTCATTATTTCTTGCCAAACTAATCATTAATGCTGGAAGGAAGAGGCAGCATGGATCTTGTGAATAACGTGCTATATTCTATTTTTGTGTAGGAAAGATCCACCCTCCAGCATATGCGATTATGTGCTTATGGGAAGGGCTCATGGGACTCATTGGTCCCTCATGTTTTAACGTGATTCATTTTCTCTTAGGTTGAAATACTTGATGGTTTGCCCATCTTAGGAATAAGGTGATCTTTGATAACGACCTTGAATGGAATATGATCTTTGGTGTGGCTCACTCGGTGATATGGGGGGTGGAGAAACAAACTTTTGTTTGGTAATGATAACGCCAACTATGACCTATGATAATTACCACATTCTACCATATCAGCAAAGGTGAAGAACTTGATGTGATTTGGTCATTGCTGGAGAGAGCTTGGATTATGAATTTTCTACAGGACTATGTTGAAAGAAATGTTGTTGCAAATTTGTTAGATTTTTGCCATCTCTTTTTCCATGGTTACCATTATTTTGAAGATCCTCATTGCCTTGTTCAGTTCATGCTTACTTGCTTCAAAATTTAATGGTGTCATGAAGTTCATGCTCTTAGAAATGAATCTTAATCCATCAATAGCTAAATTTGAAGTTTTCCCTACAGGCGAGAATAATATTTCTCAAAATTTTCTCCTAACTTTGTGTGTTGGCTTTTTTTACCTGATTTCAAATGAATGCCATTTAGAGTTTATATCCTAATTTTTAAGTCCTATAGTTTTGTGAATGACTTAGTTTTGGCGAAATTGGAGAATGCATTAAAAAAAAATACAAAATAGAAGAACCAAATTGTTCTTGGCTTCGTTTGTTTCTTTTTTTTTTTTTAATCAATAGAATGAAAATATCATTCAAACTCCTTGGGAAAGCATCAGTTATTACCTTCGAGAGACTGTCTAACCAAAAAACAAGATTTCTCTTAAGGCAAACAATTGAGCTACAATATATGTCGCTTTATTGAACGATTCACTATAACAACTTTATAATGATAAAAAAAAAAATAGTAATCCAACTTGAATATCAATCAATTTTGTTGTAATTTCTCAATTGTCACTCACCTTGCAGTTAATCATCTCCCATAACATTAGTGAATTAGTTTCAAAAAATACTTGCTTAATTTTGCTTACCATTGTTGCCTTTATTGCTTCATTTGTGGCTAAAGCCTCTCCTACTAAAGGTTATCTACAAAAGCAAGATTTAGCTTTAACTTCATCCATCTTCCCCTTATAGTTCCTCTCCACTATGCCAATAAATGCTTTTCCTCCTTTATGCTAACACACATTAGAATTAAATTTAATCCACCCTTGAGGTTGTGGAGACAAAAAGTGTTGTGAATCGGTCAATCCTTCACTTCCTTGGGGGTTTTATTTAGAGGTGACTAAGAGAAGTGAAATTATGGTTATGTTGTTGCATTTTCCTCACCGTGATATGAAGATGTGGGGTTCTTCTATCAAAGACTCATTTTTCCTTGTTCTAGTAGATGTAGGCAATGGAAGTGATGATTTTACCATCATCCTCTTCATGGAATTTCTCAAAAATTGTTTGCCACCATTTGATAAAGTTATCCACACCATTAACCTCAAAAGGATACTCAAGTCCACTATGAAACCAAGTGGCTTTCAAGTGATCACACTCAAATAAAAGCATGAACCATAGTTTCTTCATTTTGATTATAAGTTAAGCATTTTGGAGAATCAGACATAGATCTCTTGAAGAGACTTGCTTGTGTTGCTAAGGCATTTTGACCTGCCTTCTAAATGAAGTTCAGAACTTTTGGCTCAACTTTAGCTTTCCACACAGAATTCCAATCTTTCTCGCACTCGTTGGTTGCCATTTGATTAGCCATATTCCTCAATGAGGTACTCCTTTTGTCTTTGATGAAATGATAACCTGATCTAACAATATACTTACCATTCAAATTGTGATGCCATACCAATGAGCCTTCCATTTGGCTATTCCCTAAACTTATAGCCTAGATAGCTCTAGCCTTCTTCACTGTAAACAGACTCCTAAGGATGTTGACATTCCAATACCATAGGTCAGAGGACATGAGGTTTGAAACCTTGAAGATTTTGAACCCCTTTGGTAAGGTGGAAGCCACTTTGAACCTTAAAAGGCCTAGAATATAGGCTTTATCCTGTATGAGCACCTTTTAACCATTACTAATATTCCATCGTACTCCTTCTCACAAAGAATCCCTCACCTTGATTAGACTTTTCCATATCTAAAATGTTTTACTACCTTGATTTGTTAACTAGAAGTTTCCACTTGGAAAATAAATGCCTTTCAAAACCTTTGCCCATAACTATTAAAGATTATATCAATCTCTAAACCTACTTCCCAATCATGGCAATGTTAAAGATTTCCAATTCTTGAAACTTCATGTTGTATTTGTTTTTGCTGTTGATGATCTTGTTCCAGCTAAACCAATGGACTTTACTCTTGTCCATGTCTCCCTCCACCAGAATTTAGCCAAATACTTATGAATTTCCAGCACAAAAGGATTTTGGCAATTTTATCACAACCATTGCATACACTGGGACTATTGTTAGCACCATTTTAATCATTATCTCTCTACCAGCTTAAAATGAAAATGCATGTTTCCATCCTTATGTCTTTTGTTTTATTCAGTCTATGAAGTAAGAAGGAGTTTGCCCTTTAAACCTCCCCCAATAATGTTTTATGTTTCCTTTGGATGCATGCTTCCTATGTTGAGGGCTTCCGTAATTAGAATTTGCATAGTCACTAGAGTGTTTCGATTGAAGATAATATTAAACTTTGTGTAATGAATCATTTGTCCCGATGCATTGCAATATTGATCCAGAGTGACCTTCAGATCCATAACCTCTTGAACACTAGCTCTTTCATATATTAGTGTATTATTTGCAAATAATGAACATAAAATTATTAGGCAGCTTCTATTCACCTTGATACCTAAGAGAAGTACCTTTTGTTGTTTGGAAAGAAGCAGAGCATTAAAAGCCTATAAAGCCAACAATAAGAGGTATGAGGATAATGGATCCCTCTGCCTTATTCCTTTAGAGGGTGAGAAATAAGACAGAGGGATCCCATTCACCAATACTTAATAGTTGAAATACACTGCATCACCCAATTAATCCATTTATCACAGAAACCCATTCTCCTCATTACTTGATTTATAAAGGACCACTCCAATCTATTATATAACTTGTTCATTTCCAACTTGATAGCCTTGTGCCACCATTTAGAGGGGCTCACTCTTAGGTAGTGGAAAATCTTATAGGCAATAATTATGTTACCTTAAATGGCTCTATTAGGGATGAAGACTTATTGGACAGGGCTAATGGTCTTATCCATCTACGGTTTCAAACAATTTGTAAGTTTTTTGGAGATGAACTTATATAAAAAAAAAAATGCAAAGGCTTATCAGTCAGTACTAAGTAAGAGATGTGGGTGTTGGAGTTTTGGTAATAAAAGTTATATGTGTACGATTTATTTCTTTCAGAATATGCCCACTTTTAAGGAAACTTTTTACAGCAACATAAATTCTCCACTTATTATATCCCAATGCTTTTAGAAAAATACTCTTGAGAAACCATTTAAGCCTGGGTATTTCAAACTTTTGAGATTAAAAGCAGTAACTTTGACTTTCTGTTCTGTGATATGAGCACAAAAAGAAGAGTTCATGTTAGATTTAACAACAAGTTTAATAAGGTTATTAACCTTTTACTGAGATGAAGCTCTGTTGGACTTAAAAAGCTTTTTAAAATGTTATTGTACCAAGTTTGTAGGACCTTGTTCTTCCTCTACCCATTCTCCTCTGTGATTTTGTAATTTCATTAGTTGATTATGCTACCTTCTTTAAGTAGTTGATGTGTGAAAGAAACAAGTGTTCTTTTTACTTGCATTTAACCATTTAATTCGGGACCTTTGCTGCTAATGAGCTTATTCTCTCATCCGAGTTATTCAGGGCTCCAACAAGTTTGGCTTCTTCTTCTTTTTGCTTCTGATGTGAAAATGCCTGAGGACACTTCCTTACTTCTACTCAAAGTTCTTTTAATCTCCTTTTTGGTACCCCCCCAAATGACTTCTACTCCACTTAGCTAAAGATGATCTATAATTTTTTTAAATTTTTATATTGTTTTATACATTCTAAAACCTATTTGATCCTGGTATCAAATCGATGAAATCACTTCTCCATACTGCGGATGCTCCAACCATTTTGCTTTAAATATGAGCATCTTACATCTTGCGCTTAGCTTGCAATTAAAAATTGGAATGATGTAGCAGTGTTCAAAGCCCATAAGGTTTTCATGGGTTAATTAGGCAAAATAATATGTTTCTCTCCATTCAACTGATACCAATGCCCTATCCAATCTTTGTCAAATCTTATCCCCTTCCAGCCTTTTGTTACACTAGGTAAAAGGATCACTTTTGCACTCCATGTCAATTAAGTTACCTTTTTCCATGAATTTTTTACATGCTAGCCATTTTGCCAACATTAAACATTTTGCCTATCCTTCATATCCTGGTTGGTCAAAACTAAATTAAAATCACCTAACACCACCCAAGGATCTATAGATGGTCTAAGTGATAATAGATCATTCCACGTCATTTACCTTTTCTTGTAGTTAATGTCACCATATACGAAAGACTTATTCCTTCGTTTATAGTCCTGCCTATTTACAATGAACATGGAAGAAGTTCCTACACTTTATTTGAGTGTCAACTTCTACCTCCTTTATCCAGCGAAAAGCAAATCCTTTTGTTTCCCTTCAGGATTAAAATAGTCTGTGCGAGTAAAGTTACAACATCTTCTCAATTTGTCTATAAAACCTGCTTGTTTCTTCTTCTTCATAAGGAAAACCATGGTAGGGCATTGTTTATGACAAAGCTCATGTGGAGCTCTAACTGTTGTCCAACCTATGACAGTTCCAAGCCATAGTTAACATTTATCTCCATCTAGCTATTGGCCAGCCAATATTGCCTTTTCTTTTTAGATCTTGGGGACTGTTAATGATTAAAAAAAAAAAACCACTAGGAAACTCACCCTAAAAACTCTTTATATGACTTATTACTTTACCTAAGAAAGTTAAGAAATCAAGTTATCGATCAAAAGAATAAAACCCTAAGGAAACTAAGTTTTTACCCAATCTTGAAGATGCCACAAAAGTTGATCACTCCTTTGATAAGTCTAATTTTGTATTCTACTAAGAACACAAGAAAGCAAAAGTATAAACTTGCCAAAACTCAATAAAATTGACTAAAGTTTAATCCTTTTTTGTAATACAAGATGATGGCTTATATTGAGCCTTTCAAAGAGAGTTTTCCTATATATAAAAGGTTTTATATTCCTAAACTAAGTCATATCTAAGTAGAAAATATATAATAGACAAGATACTTGCTAAAAAGGAAGCGAAAAGAAAAACTTAAAACAGTTAAAAAGAAGAATTCAAATTGCAGCTTGAGATACACGACCAACGCATGGTTATGCATTTGTACAATCCTGATGAGCTTGTCACTCCTTTTTTATGCATAGTCGTGCGACTACTTTCTATCCAAAGTTATCACCTTGAAGCATGGTTGTGAGCATGACAGTGCTTCCTCTGTTTCTGCCTCTAAAGAAGTTTCTTTTGACTTGTAGCTTTTTTCTTGAAGTTCCTCCCATGCAATTATATGGTATAAAGGAGTTGATTTTGATTTGAAAAAGATCCTTGCAAACTCCATGTTCAAACCTTGCAAAGCTTCTTTCATTATTTTAGTCTTTGCCCTAGCCATTGGATGTTCAATTCCTTGCAATGGATCTTAGAAATACTTGCTAGCACTTTGATCTCCATCATTATCCCTCTTTACACATGTTATTGACCTTAGTCCTTTGATCTTGAATGAATCCTTATTATGGGTACTAACTAGGATCATATCAATTAAACTGCACCTCAATCACTTATTTAGGTTCATTCTTTACTACACCATCACTACCTTTGTCCTGACCTACTTTAGCATATGACTTTCACTTCCTCACCTTCCTCTTAATAATAATTATTTTGTTTAGTTTGTATTCTAAGTTTTGAGCCCTAAAATGTTTCCAAGAGGAAAAATCTTGTTTAGATTTAGCTTATGTTACTAACAGGATAAGATTGTCTAAAGGTTCGATGGATTAAATGAGGAGTCTAGATTTTTTATACTCAATAGGAACTAGGGTTGGAAGCCCATGTCTTTTTTATAAATTAGAAAGGCCAAAGTCAATAAGGCTACCTAAAATCATTATAGAGTTGGAATGAACCTTTAAAGATTCAGAGGTAGGTATCTTCTAAGTATGTGAGATGGGTTTTGTGTTTAGAGAGGTCTTGTTTGGGTTAGGTTAGTCCATTTTTTAATGTTGGGTTGCAGTGATGGCAAGTCAAAGGTATTCTAGGTTTTGGTTTAGGTTGGACTTTTAGATGTGTGAAGAAAGAATTCAGCAGGTAGGGATGTCATCTCTTTCATATGTTTGATAAAATCTCTTACCTTTGTTCTAGCTATGGGAATTAATGGTGAATTAGCTTTTTCACCATTTAAGACTGAGGATACCTTAAGCCCTATGATATCTAGCCCATCTACCGTTGCAACTTCACCTTTTCGATTTTCCCGTCCCACATCCTCCTCAATATTGGTTAAAACAAGGGCTGATGTCATGCCTCGTGTTAGCAACTGATCTGCATCATCTCCTTCAGCACCATCTGTCTTGGCCTAGAAGGTGTCTATGCTTTCATCCATGGCAAAAATTTTCTTTCCTTTGTAGTTGGATATTGTTCCCTATACTCATAGATTTGGACAAGATGCCCCATTCTAGCACACTAATAGCATAAATCCAAAAAAGTCCATATTTTATTCTAATCCAATTGTCACGATTGCGCTCGTTTGTGCTCATAAAACCAGCTGTAAATGGCATGTTAACATCTATGGTTACCTTTAGTCAAAGATGGGTTATGGAATTATAACTCATGTATGGGATCCACTTTCACACAACCCTCAAATAAATCCCCAATTCTTTTTGCATTCTCTTGGTTTATTTGTGTAGGTGGAGTCCATATACTTGAATCCAAAATTGAGTGCACGAAAAGTCTATTTCAATAACTGTCATATCCGGTGGCCAAACTTTGAGTAGAAAATAATAATGGAAATTGACCATAGGTCGTTACATAACATCCACTCTTTTTTCCTTTGATCCTTAGAGTTGATTTTGAAAAAATATTACACCTTTCTTACATAGAAATCCTTCTTTGACATTTTCCAAGATTTTATCATATTTCTTTCCATAAATATATAAGAGAATGATTTATTTGGAAAATTTCCCTATACCAGGGTCGATATTGATTAATTGCCAAGTTAAGTAAAGGAGGTCATGGTGGTGGGAGGTTTCGGTTGGCATTAAAGTCTTACTCTTTTATCTTTCTTTAATTTGTTTGTCGCGTTCCATAATACACATAGAAGTAAATGCAAACGCTAAATGGTCAAGGGTTGATAGGTAAGGCAAATGATGGAGGAAGTAGAGGAAATAGGTTAATTGATGAAAGAGGGAAAGGGTAGAAACAAGGGAAATAGGGAGGGTCTCATTGAGAGAAGTGGCGAAGTCTCACTAGGAGAAGTTTTTCCTCGACTTTGTTTATTCCATCATATTAACTTTTATTTCACGTGCATTGCATGTGATTAAAATAATTATTAGATACGTGAATAAGTTAATTTTTTAATTTTTATATTCATATAAATAAAGAGAATAAACTATTTAAAGTTATAAATAATTAAGAAATTTTTAAAATACATATAAAATAAAATTTTTAATAAATATAATTTTTTATTAATAAGTATATGAAAAATAAATTTTAGACAAAATGATGAAAAATCAAATTTAAAAACTAAATATGAGTTATATAAGATTAAAAGGAAAACTAAATAAAATAACATCAAGCAATAAAGAAAATGTTTCCATTGTCCATCATGGATATAATATTCACTGTAGTAATTAAAATGCCAACATAAAATTAGGATATATTTCTATTCATAAATGTATTTAAAAAAATTTAGTGTATAATAAAATTTACCTTTCTAAGAGAAATACTTCTTCATAAATTGCATTTTTAATATAAATTTCTTGCGCTTTCATTATTTTCTAAACAAAGGATACTATTAGAATTTAAATTAACAATTATACAAGATTTAATTCAATAAAAAATATATCAAAATTTTATAATACCAAGGGCTTGGTATTATAAACCTAGTGTTTTTCTTTTGAAAAATGTTTTTACAAAGGTTAAGGTTGATACCACCTTATTTTTTAAAAGCATATAAAGGACGCCATAATTCTTCAAATCTATATATTGCTAGTACTAAATTGTATGAATAGTTTTTTGTAAAGCCATGCACAGTGAAAATAAGATAAGCATGATGAGAAGGCTCAAGTTTTTCTTTGGTATTCAAATCATGCAACACAAAAATGGAACCTTTTTTACCAACTAAGTTAAGTAGATTAAAGAGTTACTTAAAATATTTGGTATAAACTTAAGCAAGTCTTGCAAGACACCTATGAGCTAAAAATGGATGAAAAAGGATAAACAATAGATTATAAGATTTATGAAACTATGATATGGAGCCTTTTGTATCTAACTGCATCTAGATTCTATATGATCTTTAGTATATATTTATATTCTAGGTTTCAAGCTAGTCTTAAAAACTTATATTTGCATATAGTTAAGCATATTCTCAAATGCTTATATGATATATGACATTAAGGTTTATTTCAATTAACTTGGTGATAATTTTCATTGTTAATTTTACGAGTACCATTCTTAATTAGAAAAGTACATCTAGTATTTATCATATCTTAGGTCAACCCCTTATGTTACAAAGTAGTAAAAAGTAAGATTTTATTGTTCTTTCCATGACCAAAGTAGAATATGCAGTTGTCGATCTTTGTTATGCATATCCTTTATATGAAGAATAACTATAAGATTATGATGTGCATCTCTCATCATCTCTCACATGCCTTTCATGCTTATCATTAGAGATTCTCTCATTTTCTATACCTCTTCACACATTCGATCTAAGACATTTGATTGTTTACTTTCCTCAACCATTGTTAATTTAAAATTTTGTTTGAAACTAGGTATAAGACTCCTTCTATAAGTTTACTTCCTTTTTTACCCCTAAACTAAAGACAAATTAGGATTTATGATACCTATAAAATAAATGGGTCAATATGATGACTAAGAAAATTTATGAATGAATATATACAGTTTGAAAACTAATAAATAAATTTTAGCCTTTCAACTTTATTCCACCCATACATATTAGAAGGTTTGATTCCAAAATAAAAGAAGAATGTAAAACAAAATATGAAGGGTATGGTTAAGCGGTTCCAAAACAAAAGTCAATTTCAGAAGTAAAAAGTTCATATACTTGTAAGGAAGGAAAATTGAGATCAGTAGAAGAAAGGAGGTTGGATCCACCCAAGAGAGGGGCATCACTGAACATAGAACCTTTTCCAATTTGGTTCAACCTTTGTATGGAGTGTTTAAGGAGTTACAAAAAATAAGGTTGCTTGAGCCACTTACTCCCAAATCATTACCTAATCCATTTTTAAGGAATTTCAAGTTGGGGACTTTCTACAACTTTCACTAGGTAGTTAGCCACCTAACAAATAAATGTGCATGCCTCAAGCATGAAATTCAAGAATGATTTTGGAAAGGTTATTGGAACTAAGGTCATAAAGGATTATTCTATCTTTAAGCCTAAGCAGAAGTTTACTACTTTGAATCAACCCCTACCCAAAATCTTTAAAGATATGGATGAAAGATTGTTGTGATCTATTCAGTAAGGACCCGTTCAAAATGTTCCTATAAGGGATAACCTTGATGTTGTTGATAATTGTAGCCTAAACTAATGTTCTTAATACTAAGACTAGATGGGGTCCTACTTCTTAGATGAATTCTTAGCAAGAACCATTGAAGACTTAAAAGACAAAGGTTTATTTATAACTATTTATCAATGGGCAAATCCTTATATAAAATCTAATTAGTGACATATAAGTTTCTTACTACTAAGAGTTCGGTTGATACATAAAAAAGAAAAGAGAGATGTTATAAGCAACCTTTATATTAGAATTAGCAACACTGACAAAGTGAAAGGCAAAAGACAACTTCTAAGTAATCTAGACAAGTTCATTTTTTGAGTATGAGATATCATTATCCATAGCATTTGAGAAGTTGGGAAGAATAAGTCTTCTCCTTCTGCTTAAGCCTAAACCATTATCAAATTGGCTTCTTAGGAGTTTTAAACTTAAGAGGTTTTATGATTTTCACCAAACTATTAGTCACTTTATTAATGAGTACCAATGCCTCGCCAGAAATTTAAGACCTCATTGATTTAGAAGTAATACCTGACCTTATAGCTTATGTTAGCCATTTTAATCGTGAAACCAAACAAAAACCCTTACTATCAAATTAGCTTTCGACTAAGACCTTTGAGCATTTTGAGGAGGAAGTACTTAGATGTCTATATATCAGGGAATAAAACCCTCTAAGGATGGAGGTACGACCATATTAATTGAGAAAGTACTAGAAGAAGATCCTAGTGCCTCAGGTTTGGTCTATATATTAGAGAGAGTAAGACCTAGGAAGTTCTCACACTTTGGTTAGTCTTTAGCTTAAGCCTTAAAAAAGTTGAAGCGAAAAGGATTGGTACCATTTATAGCTACGCCATTTCAATCTCAGGTATAACCATCACACCTATCATTTTCATCATGTGTTGGGACATGATATCAGCCAATGTTGATTCTTAAAGAAAATAACCTAGGATCACATTGATGTGGAAGGCTACTTGATTTAGAGAAAGAGCCTCAGTGACTTGATTAGATATCTGGTTAGGAGTTTATTTTATTTTCCTTATGATGGTGCTTTGAACTAACACTTTTTGTTATAATGATTGATATATTGATCATTTTAATGTCTACTTTTTTAGTTTCATATATTTATTTGCTTAATATAACTATTAATATGATTAGTGGCATGACAAAATGCTTTGTAAGAGAGAAATAAGAAAAAGGTTGAAGAAAGAAAAAGAATAAAAAATTATGATAAAAAAATAAATGAATTGCATAAGGGATAAAATGTTCATTAGAGTTATTAGGAGATTCTTACTACATGATTTAAACTTTTAGAAGTTTTCCTCAAGATTCTATCATAATTTAGAAAAAGTTTTTTAATTCACCTTTTGAGGAGAAAAGGAAAAGAAAAAAGAAAAAAGAACCCTTTAAGATGATAATATGACTAGGGAGAGGAAATGGAAGAATATGCAAAAGAATAAAAGAAAAAACAAAGAGAAGTAAACTGCACAAACTAGTAAGAAGACTACATGAAATTAACTCCTTATTCAGACTACACTTACATTTATATAGATGAGATTGTATCTGTATAGGTTAGAGCATGGTTCATATGGAATAAGAAATTATCCACATAGATTTCATTCATGGTAGAAGACACATTTAAAGGAAAGAATATAAGTAAGGTTGTATATAAGGAAGATAGAGATTTATAGTTAAAAGGAACATCCATATGAAATAGCTTCATTTTGTAAGGTTAAGAAATTATTTGCATGGGTTAAATGTTGCCTACGAAGATGGAAAGATGCACCCTATTTTCTAAGCATGTAGCAAAAGTCTAATCTTCTAGAAAGGCATAAGATATGACAAAGGGTGAGCTTAGATAGAGGGAGAATTTGTTGAGAATGATCACCGAATGATAACTACGAGGGTAATTCCATGTAATAGGTCAAAGATGCACTTTGATGAAAGGTTAGATAAGAAACCAATAAGGGAGAAGATATCTTAAAAGAGAAGCAATAATCTAATTCTTCATAATTATTAATCATCATATAGTGAAAAAAAAGGAAAAAGAAAAAAATCCCTCTAGGTGAAAAACTTGAAAGTTTATCAAGGAAAAATTTGGGGAAAGAATAAAAGGAAGTTATAAAATCTTTTACTAGAAAAAGGGCTAACTAATAACAAGTATTATATTTTGCCACCAGTTGCATCATGATTATATTTTCATCAAATAAAGAAAGATGTGAAATTATAGCATATATATGCAGACAAATGATCAAACTACCCTTATAAAAAAAAAAGAAAAGAAAATAAAAAGCTCACTAGGTCAAAAATCTAAAAAGGAAATGTAGGAAAAAGTTATAGTTGATTCTCTAAGTTAAGAACTTAAAAAAAGTGGTTTAGAAAAAAGTTAGACAAAAAAAAAAAGAGAAAAAAAAAAAGAACTTATTAGGCTAAAAACCTGTAAAAGGCAATCTAGTAAAAAAACTAAGGTTAAATAAAAAAAAAAGGAAGAAAAATAAGTAAATAATGTATAAAATGAGTGAAAGTCGGGTCACAAACCAAAAGGCAACTCAAGCTGCAGTGAACATTTAAGCATTATTGTCAATTATAAGATTTGAGGAGATCTTATTACAACTACACCTTTAGTGGTACTCAAACCAACATATTGGAGAGAGGATTTTGATTTAAAAGATTTTTGTTCATGTGCCTTAGTTAGAGACAATTTATTTTTCATGAAGTTACTATTTAACCTACATTTTAAAAAGGAAATTTTTTTTTTATTTATGATGCTGCTAAAAGAAATACATGAATATAACATGCTTGTTTTATATAAATTGATAAAAAAAAAAAATGAGCAAAAGAAGATACATAAATGTAGCATGCTTGTTTTACATAATATAAATTAGAAAAATGAGCATAATGTTTTCATTGAACATGCTCTTAAACATCCTTATTAAACCTTTCTTCCTTTTGTTTTGTTCCTTTTAAATAATGATCATACTTCTGTCTTTATGAGCTAGAACCTAAGACCAATGATGCAATCTAGGACTTATATTCTTAATTTGTGGTACAGTCCGCCTCTAGAAATGTTATGATGCAAGATGTGTTGAAGCCTTATTACTCTAATTTTGTCAAGGAACCATTGATTAAGAGAACCCTCAACAAAGCATGAAAGATGTTAAATAATTCATTCTTTCAACCATATTGTTGGTATATCCTAATGGGACTATGATAGATGGTGAAAGAGAACCTTAGTAAAGGGTTATAATCAATATAAGTTTGAATGGATATATAGGAAAGTCTCTACCAAGGGCATATCTAATAGATTTCGTAGTCAGTTATTTGCCTTAGCCATAAGGCCCATTCATCTTCAGTGTTCAAGTCAATGCAATAAGGGTTAGGTTCGTCTCTTTAATTTTGGTTAGACATAAATGGAAATGGATGAGGGTGAGAAGGAGGTGATAGATTCAAGCTTGGATTTCCTTAACCAGTGTCGGGTATAAAAGCCATAGATGTTTATTTAACCATGGAAGTAAGAAACAAAGTTTAAAGTTTAAAGGATTTTTCCCTTTTGATTTCAAAATGTAGTAGTAGAGATGAAATGGGGAAGGAAGTGTCTAAGTGGCGTTTAAACAACCCAATTCTCATTATTATAACTATCTTAAAAAATGGACCATTTCAATTTAACAAATTGTTAAGCATCTGCATAAAGGGTTAACTATATTTATAGATTTAAAAAGGGTTTTTGCTAAGGGTTTTGGTCTTAAATTCAAACCCTATTCAACCCAAGGAAGCTTTAATAGAGCTAGGACACATAAAACCTTAAAATCTAACAAAAAAAGTGGACGACTATTCAAAACCTTTATAAAATCTAATAAAAAATTTTGCTTAGATGAGGATGACCCATTTTAATACAAATGTGTTCCCAATAAGGCTTATAATGAAAAATTATAGCTTGCTCTATTAGAGGGACAAATTAGTGTTTCTTAAGGAAACCATAGTGACATTGAAACTGCTAAAAAGTTCTTAATTTAATGAGGTAGATAAGTTTAGGTTATGGACCATCAGTATTTCCTAAGAGAAGCTTTAGTAATAATGAAGTTGCCATGGAGCATGTAGTCCAATCAAATGCTCATATAAAGGAGTTTCCATTAAGAGAGTTAATAACATTTCTAAAGAAAGCTTTCCTTTCATGATCAAAGGATCCATGCAAACCAACTAGTGGCATGCACATATATCAAAAACATTTATAGGGATCAAGAATGACAAGCACAAATGATTAAGGCTTCTATTATAGAGGATTAAAAAAATGTAAGGAAGGCAAACAAAGTAAAAGAAGATGGAAAGAAATAAAAAGAGTAGAGGATTCTAGGTCTTTGGTTGTTCCTTACACTGTCACTTTACCAAGTAAGGATGTCAAATAGTAGTGTTTTAATAAGTGAATTAAGTGAAATAAGAGTATATTTGGATATTTCTTTTAGTAGTATTGAAGGTTTTTTAAGGTGGTTCTCTACCTTAGAATGAATTTTTGGCCTATCTTCAATGAAATGGTGGTAAGGAAAGCAACGACCAAAAGGTGAAAGCATTAAAAAATAATGATGATGTAAGGATTTTTTGGTGAATTATTGGCTAAGAAAACATGTCTACTTGGGTGCTCTAAAATTGAGAGTTTTTAGGTACTAAGAGAGAGAGGTCTTTATTTGCTGGTTATTCTTAAGTGCTGGGTGAGTGAAGGTAAGGCTTAAGGAAATGTAAAGCATGAGAGGAGAAAGGAAGAAGAGGAAACATATGGTCTTCCTTCTACTTCTTCTCCCTCTACCCATACTTTCCAATAGGAAAAGTTCCCATTGATTTAGGGAGAGTTAGTGTAGATTAGGGATTAAAATAATCCCTTACATATATGGTATGGCTTGTTATGACTAGGTTTAGCCTTTATGCAGAGATGTAGATGACCTATAGATGCTTTACCATTTGCACAGATGACCGTATATTTGGCAGATGGTTCCTTAGGGTATTTTAAGCTAAGGTTTGGTCAATATTTGGTTTATGGTTTGGTTAGGTTTTTCCTCACTCATCATAGATAGTTCTCATAATTTATGGCCATTCTAAGCTTCCAAGAAAGTTGTCATCATTAGACTTGCATCCTTGAACACTTCCTATAAAATTCAATGTCTATGGTTTGCCCTTTTTTTTCTTTTATAAGGCTTGCAAAACATTTCTCATAAGAGGAAAGCACATCAAAACAATTATGCAAATAATAAAAACTAAATTAAAAGGATATATAAAAATGATACTCGATTTTCTTTTTTTTTTTTTTTCCTTTAGTAGCCTTGCCAAATTAAGGATTTTATGTAAAAGTGTTTGTTTAGATGACATTTTTCCTAACAATTTGATTATTACCAAGGCTTCTCTCAAGAAATATTGATGGTCCATGATCTAAACTTAGTATCCTTGTTGCACTAAGAACTCCCTATAAGAGCATTTGATTAGACTATGTCCTCTCTAACAACTTCACTATCATTAAGGCTTTTGTTAAGAAATATTAATGGTCTATGACGTAAACTTATTAGTCTTATTGAACTAAGAACTCCTCACAGAGCATTTCATTAGACTAAGTCCTCCTCAATAGCTTTACTGTCTTCATGACTTCCTATAAAAAAATATTTGTTGGACTAGGTTAGCCAAATCTAAGTCAAAACTCTCTTTTTGATCTTGACAGTATAGATTGAAAGGTTTTAATGCCAATTTTAAGTGTTGTTCTTGCAAAAATCAAGTTATAAATTCATTGAAAGTAGAATGAAAATGATTAGAGATAAAAAGCTTAAAATATGGAAAGTGTGTCCTAAGTCGCAACCATGACTTAGAGATCGTGACCACTATCTTCAAAAATTTTGGGAACATTTGGTCCACTTCAGTTTGTGATAAGTGTCGCGATAGAGGTCACAACTGCTACCTTATTCTTGGTTAGAGGGATTCTAGACACTCAACCAGGCCAAGGCACATGTCAAGGATATTTTTGGAGAGTGTAGCGATTGCAACTTGATGAAAGCTAGGAACTCTAAAACCCAGTGATTCATAGTGAAGGTAGTGGCTAGCCTCCCTAAAATTGTGATCGCTACTTTCAATATACGTTAGAGGGATCCAACAACTAGTTTTTTGAAGAACCAATGCTAGAGTGACATTTGTAACTAGTCATTAGACACATTTAAAGATTTCAACCATGATTAAGCAAAATCTAGAGTGAAAAATAAATTGCAATTGCAACTTTCATTTGATAAACACTAAATGCATGATTTTACCACCAGCTTTGGAGATTTAAAAATAGTTTTGTTTGTAATAGCTCTTTAGTGATATGAACCTATAAATATTCCACCAAATGGTCTTAAATGTAAGAGAATAACAATTTATTATGGCTAAACTCTTGAAAATTTAATTTTCAACTCTCGACACTTAATTTCTTTGTATTTGAGTTGTAAAGGTTAAGTGTGAGCCATTAAACACTGTTCGATCTGGGTTTTAAAGTGATCCTTAGTGTGAAAAACTCTTGTTTAGGTTAAGTGTGAGACTTAGAAAAACACTTGTAAAGGTCGTGTGTTAGCCTGGACAAACAGATTATGTAAATTAAGTGTGAGCTTATAAAACACTATTGAGTGATACTGAAATACCCAATCAGAGAAATGGGAGGTGGACATAGGTTTGTTAACACCCCGAACAAACTATAAATTCTTTGTCTATTATTCTCCCACTTTTTCTTTAACTTTGCATTGTTTATCAACCCTCAATAAATTTAAATTTCTTACCAATTCAACCTTCTTTCTCGGTGCACAAGGGCTAACAATATTGATGGACTATGACCTAAACTTAACAACCTGGCTAAACTTAGAACCTTTTTATTTGAAATCCTTACTTGGTAAAGTGACAGTCTAAGGACCAAGCAAAGACCTAGAATCATTTAATTTTTTTTTTTTATTTCTTTCCATTTTCCTTTACTCTATTTGCCCTTGTTACATTTTTTAAATCCCTTGCAATAAGGCCTTAATCATCTATGCAAGTCATTCTTGATCCGTGTAAATGCTTTAGATATATGTGCATGCCACTAGTTGGTCTACAAAGATCCGTTGCTCATGGAGGGAATGTTTTCTCTGGAAATGTTATTAACTCTCTTAGTGGAAACTCATTTACATAAATTCTTTTAAGTTTGGCATGTATGAAAAATGTTCATATCTAAAATAATTCTAACCTCTCATACATCTAGTATGATTTGATTAGCTCCTGCAAAGGAGATTTTATTGTGTCCTCACTTGCCTTAGAATATTAACATCTACAAAAAGGCTTCTATAATTGAGCAAATACCTTATTAAGAGTATTAATACATGTTTTTTTTTTTTTTTTTATGATTTAGGGCTTTTTTGTATTGAAAATCTCTATTGATCTTGCTTTTGTGTTTCAATGTTTAAATAATAGATTTATTACAATTTTGGCATATATAATTGGTATCTACCCCATTTGAATAATATGTATCTCCTCTTCTCTTATTTGCAATTACTCCCTCTCTTACCTTTTGCATAATTTTAGTTTTTCTTTTTTTGGCTCATGTGCATCAGAAATATGATGATGTGCAAAATAGATGGTTAAGGTAATAAATGGACCTAACTGGAGAAAATAAAAAGAAAATTAAATTATAATTTAAACAAAAGGCTAGATCAACATATGAGATTTTCGAGATGTCTAACACCTTCTATAAGAGGTATTTAATCATTGAACCATCATTGAAAAGGATGATGAAATTATCTTAATCAGTCTCAACTATATTGAATAGTGACTCCATTCTTTTTTAGCAGTTGTACGTATGTATGACCATGAACTTTTTGATCTCTTGATGATCGATAAGGTATGCACTCTTGAGAAATACTACCAGTATATTACTTCACTTGTCTTGAACCTTTCACATTTTAAATACAACCACTGTCACCTCTTTTTATGTAACTCTAAATAAAAACAAGACCAATTTGATCATATTAATCAAAACCCAGAAAGAACTAATCATGAAATCCACATAACAAGCATATCAAATTTTTTTATGATAATTGTGAACATGAAATTCAATACCATTAATACTTTTAGGCCAAATTTAACCACTAATGAGAAATCATTGATATGACAAGAATATTTAATAAAAATTTATGAATAATTTAATACCCAAGTATTATATATATATATATATATATATATATATATATATATATATATATATAAAATAATTTTTATTTAATTAATTATTAAAAATATTTTGAAAATAAAATTAAAATAAGAAGAATCTAAATTTTTTCTTCCCAATTTCCCCTACTTTTCATCAGCTAAACACTATTTTTCTTTTTCTTGCTAGCCAAATACGATTTTCACTACTCATATAGTAAGACAATGGCTTTATATATGAAAAGGTGATTACTCTGAGGAACTTATTATCTTGAGTATGATAATACGATGAAATAAGAATCTAGCAAATCTAAAATGCGACAAATAAATCTAGACAAAAATTAAAGGAAGTAAATCTATTGATCTTAAAATAGAAATTACTATGGAATTGATTCTTAATCACCTCTCAAAATCCTCATATTTAATCCCCAAATCTAGATAACTTCATTTTCTAAAATACCATAAATGAACCTTGACTTTTTCTTTGGAAAAATGATAGCTAAAAGCAAAGAGTGTCAAAATGGATTGTTGATGAATCGTGTTTGTGTTGTATCAATTTACTCATTGAACGACTATATAGTATGAAAATTTTTGTCGAGTCACGTTTTTCGTTTCAAAAATATTTCTACATTTCTTTATTTTCACATTTCTCTCGCATTTTCTTTTATAAATTTTTTAAAAAATATTGTTTCTCTATGCCCGTTTCTATATTTTCTTATTTTTCGAGTTTCCATTTTATGTGCTACATAAGTGAATGATTAAAGTCAATACGAACATAACCTATTTATTAATCATATTAAAATATTTCAACCCTAATATAATAGGAACCAAAATTTGTTTACTTAATTAGATCGTATATGAGACATGAAACTCGACACACCCATTTAACCTATTTCAATTTATAATCCAAAAAATATTATTTTTTATTCAAATTAATTAAAATATTATTCATGATCATATATTTTTCACATTTCAAAGCAATGTAAAAAAAATATAAATAAAGGTTAATTTTCTTATAAATAAACATGAACACATAAAAGTTTCAAATAAATATTATCTAAATTCTTATCAATAAATATAAATACATGAAAATATGTCTATTTTATACAATGACCATTTTAATCTTTATGTTATACATAAATTATGTAAATTATATAAAAAAAAGTTATGTCAAGTTGACAAGACATGAAATTAAACGAATTATAATAATTTTAGCGTCGACCAGTTAATAACCTGTTTCAAGTCATGTTATAAATAGACTAATCTGTTTATAATAAGAACTCATTAAAACTCAATTCTAATCTATCAATTTTATGTGTTTCATAAATTGTAGTTGTCATAATTCATTTTGACGCCCACTACCTAAAACTACAGAGGCAATCGATTCCAAAAAAGCCGAGGAAGAGAGACGGCTGCAGCAGAGAAAGCTTTGACGAGGGAAGAATGGTCCAACGATGGGCACTGACATGAAAGAAAAGCGCACGAAGAAAAGCACATAAAATTAAAACTTAGATTTATGCGGCTATAACCATTAATCTTGCACACATGGCAATGAATCATTGACGAGTTAATGGTGGAGAATATTTTTATATACATATATATCCCAAAAACCAGGTCTTCTTGTTGATGATAGGGTTTAATTCTTTTTAAAAAAATTAGCATTGATTTAGAATATTAATTATAAATAAAAATTAGAGTCTCAATATTTTTAATTTGATGCCACATCAATTGTAAATTAATTTTTAATTAGGTCCAAGCCACCCTATTTAAAAATTTACTTTTTAATAGGCAAATTATCATATTAACATTATAATATAAAATTAATGGTTATAACGAATTTGATCTGAAAGTGATAACGTTATTAAAACTGCGTCTCAAATTGTTACAAAAAATTCTAGAACTAAAATATAGAGGGAAGCCACGAAATACTTTTTTTTTTACTTTTTTAATAAAATATATGATAATAAATATAATACATTATAATTTACAATTGCAAAACATGGTCAGTAATTGCATCAGGACAAGAGCGAGCTTGCTGAAGCTCCAAGCGATTGAAAGGTGGAGCAAACTGCAAAATATAATCTTCATCTGAAGCCAAGTGATAAAAATAAGTTTATCAGTCATAGATAGAGAGACAAAAAATTTCTCCTAAATGGGGAAAGCCCTGTGCCTGTTATCATATATAAACTATTTGAGAATTGCAACGAATCAGGAGGTTAGAAACTTACTTTCTTTGACTGTTCCATAAAGCCAGCATAATACCTCATCAGCAAATGCCAGGCAGACACCTCCCTGCAAACAAATTGTCACAATCAACTTGAAAGGAGTGACTCCAAAAATTCCTTGTTCTGAAAAAATATGGGTCCTTGTAAATGCATCAGATGTAGGCTAAGCATGTGATGTTCAAATCTTGTTCTAATAACCTATAAAAGCAAAGACTAGATATTTTTTCCTCCAGGTAACTTGTTTCCATTGCACCCAAAGTTAGGCTGCTCACCTCACCACAGGTGCATTGAGCCGACAACATGCTTATAATACACAAGGTAAAGTACAAGATTGAAAAAACTTGATCGAAGTCATACAAATTTTTAACCAGTCTTAAACAGTGAAGTCCATGTGCTCCAGGGTAAGCTCTCTTCCCCTACAGAAGTACAAGGAACAGTAAAACTATTCTATGAGGTGAAGTGACCCCAGCTCCCCTTGAAGAGGGGGAGAGAGATTTGAGTGTCTGTGTTTATGTTAACCAACAGTCAGAACTTGAGGAGATTCACCGATAAAAAATTCACGAAAAAATTAGTAGGATAATGAAATAAACCTGCCAATAGTTCTTTGCTTTAACTCTGTTTGTTATGTCCTTTGCTGTAAGTCTCTCTGTGCGGACAAGCCGTCCTGCATCATCCCTGAACAAAAGGATAATTTTATTGAGAAACTATATAGTAGCAGCACTCAGCACCCTCCACACAGCAATTGAGGTTGAAGCCAATGTGCCCAAGTTGATTATATGTTTTCTCCAACATATCCTAATTACAGTGATTTTGGCTTAACCCTATTTGTAAATCTAAGTTCTTTTCCAAGTCATAAATGAAAGAGATGAAATTTGCTCTATCAAGTTCAAAATGCAAACGAAGCAGCAGAACCAGTAAGAAAGTTGAAGATGTAATGATATAGAAGTAGAAATTACCTAAATCCAATAACAATGTAAGGCACCCCAGCCAAGAATGACTGAATCTGCATCAGATAAAGCATC
>CATIWR010281727.1:0-104211 GCA_949677035.1 Omphalea diandra
TATATATATATATATATATATATATATATATATATATATATATATATATATATATATAATTTGTGAGAATGTTTAAAGCAATTATAATTTTAAAATCTAAAATAATTAGATTTTTTTTATATATCTACCCTTATTAGAAATATATATATATCTATATATATATATATATATATAATTATTTTAGATTTAGAATTATAACACTCCTTTATACATTCTTACAAATAAAATTATTCACTCTATTAAAAAAATTATAACACTAATTTTTAATTTATAAACTCTAAATAATACTTTAACAATACCATTATTTTTATTGGTATTCAATCATAATATCTATCCAAATTTATTTTAATGTATATTAATATTTTTAAGCACTCAAGTAAATATATTTATTTTTATATTATTCTGTTTACTTTATTTTTTAAAATCATATATAATACATATAATTTTCAGCATCTTAGTAACTATAATAAATTTTAAATTATAGTATTTCCTTTCATATTAGTTTATTATAGCAATTTATAAATTTTTCTTAAACGTTTAAATATCAAAAACAATATAGATAATTTTGCTCTAATTTTGACTAAATTTATTATTATTATGCATGGTATTATTTTAATTATTTTCACTATAATTATCATTATTATTTTTATTATATTTTAAATTCATGGTATTATTTTCACTAATTCATCATTTAAATATTTTGTTATTAATAATTTTTATAAATAAAATTATTTTCTTTCTCAATATTAATATTTTTTTATATAAATAGATTACCATAGAAATTAAAATTGGTTCATTGATTTATTTCCATAGATATTAAAATTGTTTTAATTTCTAATTTGAACACAAATATTTATGTTATTAAATAATTTTTTCAATTAATTTTCATTCAATAAGTGTTGAACTAGGGTAGTTAACTCTAAGTCTTGGACCTCTTTTGATCTTGATAAAGGGGATTGATCAATTCTAATATTTCAAATTAAGTGTTGTTTTGCAGTTTTTTAGTTAATCTTTACATTGAAAGTTGAATAAAGTTAAAAAAAATCTCCAAAGTAAGCAAATGCTCTCTAATTCACGATCACAACTTGACAAATTGCGACTGCGAACTGGAACAAGATAGGTTGACAAAATGGACAGACGTATTCGCGGGCCACTTCTCTGCCGCGACCAATTCAAAGAAAGGAAAACCGAAGTCACTGACGAATTCGAGGTGTAAGGCTTGCCTCAGTCAAGACTGCAAATTTCAAAGTAACTCAAGATGCAATCAAGTCCACAATCACAGCTTAACAAGTTTCCCAGGTAACCGTTGGTAGTCAAAAATCGAGATGGAAACTTGTTGATGGAAACCGCGAATCCAAAAGAAGAAGATGAACACTTTTTGGCAGAGGAATTCGCGTCCAAAGTCCCGTCCTGTACAAGATAAATCGCGACCGCTACTTTTGAAAGCAGGTGAAAGGCAACGGGTAATGGTGAACTAATGAGAAGCTGCCACATGAACTAGCTGTTAGACATAAATGGGGTTTTCCTTATGAAATTTAGATTTCGCAACCGCGAACGAGTAGTAGCGATAGCAAATTAAGACTGTCATGCATTTAATCTGAAAATCTGTCTAGCACACTTTGATAATTTTGTACCAGTTTTATTGCAACGTCTCTTTGGTGGGTATAGGCTATAAATACCTCACCAAACAGATGTAAATGCAAAATAATTGATAACTTTGTACCCAAACTCTTGTAATTTTGTTATTCACTCTTTTTTATTCTTTAAGTCATTGTTAGGTGTGAGCATAAACACCAATTGTATTAGGTTATAGTGTGAGCCTGTAAAAACACTAAGAGAGGTTGTTGTGTGAGCCTATTAAAATGCAAGTGTAAAGGTTGTTGTGTAAGCCTCAAAACATAAGAGTATAGGTTGTTGTGTGAGCCTTTAAAACGCAAGTGTAAAAGTTTGGTGTAAGCTTAAAAACACCTTTGAAAGATAGTGGAACATCCAATTTCTAAGAATTGGGGAGTGGACGTAAGGTTGTTTATACCTTAACCACTATAAATTGTGTGTTTCTTTCCTACTCATTTCTCTTCTCTCTTCCCAATTTTAATTTTTATACACCAATTAACCCCTCTCCCCCCCCCCCCCCCCCTCTCTTCTTGGTGCCTAGGGCCAACAAGTAGTATCAGAGCCAAGCTTCACAGTAAAACCTTCATTGGGTGAACAAAGATCATGGCACAAGAGGGAATCCATTCATAACTCAAGCCACACTTTGATGGAATAGACTATACTCATTGGAAGTATAGGATGGAGATCTATCTTGACATAGATGTGGTAGACCTTTAGGACGCGGTCATCAAGGAATGGAAGCCACCCACCAAAGTTGTGGATGGTAATGAAGAATTAATCCTAAGGGAAGAATGGGTTAAAGCTCACCAGAGATCAAATGGCAAGAACAAGAGAGCAATGACCATTCTTCTAAGCTTACTCTCTAGAGAAGAGATTGAAAGAATGCAACATTGTCAAACAACTCATGCCATTTGGAAGACTCTAGAGAACTATGATGAAGGCACAACTCTAATCAAATCAAGTCGTTTGAAGATGTATGTCACCGAATGGGAACTCTTCATGATGAAGGACAATGAAAACATCACAGAAATGACAAATAGGCTCTTGTCCATTGTCACCAACATGAAGAAATTTGGAAGAGCTTTTACTATATATGAGGTAAACACAAAAATCCTTAAAACTCTTCCTCTAAATAAATTTAGTGCTAGAGTTTACAGCATACAAGAGTCCAATCCGAAGATTGGAAAGGTTCCAACCGATGTGTTGATATGCAAACTCTTAACTCATGAGTTAGCCTTACAAAAAGATGAACAAATGAAAAAGCTAAGAGGCTAAGGAGACAAACCAGAGAAAGAGAGAAAAATCATGGCTCTTAAATCTTCAACAAAAGAGAAGGAGGTAGAGATCACTTCAAGTGATGAAGAAAGTGATAAGGAAGAATAAGAGCTAACAATGCTCTCTAGGAGGACAAAGGAGTTGATCAAGAGAAGAAAAGAAAGAAAAGACTTCAAAAAGATAGCCTCTAATCCAAGATAGAAATCCAACGAAGTCACTTATTGCGAATGTGGCAAGCAAGGCCACATCAAGTATGAGTGTCCCAAATTAAATAAGAAGAAGAGATGGGACAAGGAGAAGAAGAAGAGTTTTTTAGCCACTTGGGATGAAAGCTCAAGTGAAGAAGAGGAAGAAGGAGAGGTTGCCAACATATGCTTTATGACACAAGAAGATTTTGCAAATGAGGTAAGTACTTCTTCCCATTCTCATTCTGATTTTGAATTTGATGAGATAGATGAAGAGCTTCTAGAGGCTCTAACCATGAGGTGTGACAAGTATAAGTCATAAGTTAAAACTTATAAGAAAAGGTGTTCAAAATTAGAAGATGAATACAAGACTCTTAGTGATCTTGTAAATGAGCTGAGGACTTCTAATGAAGAACTCAAAAAATCAGTAGAAAAACTTTCCACTTCATCTTCTTCTATGGCTTCATTAATAAATGACAATGACACTCTTAAAGGAGAAGTCATTGATCTTAGAAGCTCAATCTCTAAGTTTCATAAAGTAAAAGAAGCCTTGGACACATTGATTGTGTCATAAAGACCACTTCTAGTTAGACATGATTTAGGCTTCAATGGAGCCTCCTCATTATCTCATACCACATTTGTTAGATCTTCAGAACCTCAAACATCTAGCATTGAGGTAATAGGGAAGAAAAGTGCTTCTAGCACTAAGCCTCCTAAGCCTAAGGGCAAAAGGAAGACTCTCACAAGCTCTAGAGCCAAAACTCAAAGAGGTAACCATACCTACATTTACAATAAAAAGTATGGTCATACTCATAAAAAATTTTCTACTCCTACTCATCATACATGTTCATGCATGCATTCACATGACCAAGGTATGAGAAGGCCTCCTACTTATACTAAATTTGTGCAAAGGAGAAAGACTCCTAAATTTAAACTCCAATGCCATTATTGCATGAGATCTGGACATATTAACATTCATTGTTATATTAGGAAGGCTCACCTCAAATTAGAGGACCCTTCATCTTCTAACCCCCAAGAACTCAAGTACACTTGGGTACATAAGAAAAGGTAACTTAGTATTGTTGTGTAAGGAATTGTGGCAACCACCAAATCAAGCAATTGGTATGTGGATAGTAGATGTTCCAAGCACATGACTGGAAATAGAAAGCTATTCACGACATTGAAAGAAAAGAAGGTGGAGATGTCACATTTGGTAACAATGCCAAGGGTAAGGTAATTGGCATTGAAACCATTGGTAAGGATGGATGTTCTTTAATTGATAATGTTCTTTTAGTTAGTGGCTTACAACATAATTTGTTAAGTGTAAGTCAATTATGTGACAAAGGTAATAAAGTCACCTTTGATTCTAGAGAATGCTGAGTCACCACTATAGTGGATGATGAGGTTATTTTCAAGGGTTAGAGGAAAGGCAATACCTACTCAATTGACTTAGATAATTTGGCTAACCAATCTTTTAAGTGTCTTATGTCTTTGAGCAATGAAGATTGGTTGTGGCATAGAAAGCTTAGGCATGCAAGCATGGATCTTCTTCAAAGCCTATCCAAAGGAAAGTTAGTGGAAGGACTTCCCAAGCTAAACTTCTCCAAAGACAAGACATGTGATCCATGCCAAATAGGGAAGCAATATCATGTTTTTCACAAAGCCAAAAATGTTGTAAGTTCATCTAGACCACTTCAACTTATCCATATGGACTTAATAGGACCTACTATAAGTGCTAGCTTAGGTGGAAAGCATTATGCACTAGTCCTTATAGATGACTACTCTAGGTTCACTTGGGTATCTTTTCTAGCTCATGAGAATGATTCATTTGATGCTTTCAAAAGTTTTATAAAAAGGGTTCAAAATGAAAAAGGTTACTTCATATCTTCTATTAGAAGTGACCATGGAAAAGAATTTCAAAATGAGTCATTTGAAAATTATTGTTTGGAGAATGGAGTTTTTCATAATTTTTCAACTCCTAGAACACCACAACAAAATGGTGTTGTAGAGAGGAAAAATAAAACTGTGGTAGAAATGGATAGAACAATGCTCAATGAGTATTCCTTACCAAATTACTTGTGGGCCGAAGCCATTAATATCTCATTTTATATTGCAAATAGAGTTTTCAAAAGGCTCATTCTCAATAAAACTTCTTATGAGCTTTGGAATGGTAGAAATCCCACGATCTCATATCTTAGAGTATTTGGATGTAAGTGCTATATTTTGAACACCAATGATAGTCTTGGGAAATTTGATTCCAAGACCAATGAAGGAAACTTCATAGGTTATTCCACCATAAGTAAAGCATATAGAGTCTTTAACAAAAGTACAATGGTAGTTAAAGAATCTATGAATGTTGTTTTTGATGAATCTAGTAAACTTAATCTTGGGAAAGGTATTTTTGTTGATGATCTTGTAGGTGATCTTGAAAAACTGGAATTGGATTATTCTACAAGGAGAGTTGATAAAGAAAAAAAAGAAGGTGATTCATCAAGAGTATATAAAGATCAATATCAACATCAATAAGAAAATGAGCCAAGATAAGATCTACCCAAAGATTGGAGATTCTCTAAGTATCATCCCAAGGACTTAATCATTGGTGATACTTCTAAGGGTGTAAGTACTAGATCTCAACTTTTAGATAATAATCTTGCATTTGTTTCTCAACTTGAGCCAAAGTCAATTAACAAGGCTCTTGATGATGAAAGTTGGGTACTTACTATGGAAGAAAAAATCAATCAATTTAATAGAAACAAGGTATAGGAACTTGTCCCTAGGCCTAAAGAACACCCAATTATAGGTTGTAAGTAGGTGTATAGGAACAAGTTAGATGAGCAAGGTCTCATTACTAGAAACAAGGCTAGATTAGTTGCTAAGGGATACAATTAAGAGGAAGGCATAGATTATGATAAAACCTTTACCTCCATAGCAAGATTAGAGGCCATTAGGATTCTCTTTTGCATGTCATATGAATTTCAAACTTTTTCAAATGGATGTGAAGAGTGCATTTTTAAATGGTATTATAGAGGAGGAAGTTTATGTTAAACAACCTCCTAGTTTTGAGTCACATCGTTTTCCAAATCATGTTTTTAAATTAAACAAAGCCTTATATGGTTTGAAACAAGCTCCAAGAGCTTGGTATGAAAGGCTTAGTTCATTTCTCTTAAAAAATGATTTTGAAAAAGGCAAGGTGGACACCACACTTTTTGTCAAAAAATACAAGCATGATACATTAATCATTCAAATCTATGTTGATGATATTATCTTTAGTGCTACTTAATGAATCTCTTTGTGAGGTTTTTGCTAAGTGTGTGACTAGGGAATTTGAAATGAGCATGATAAGAGAGCTTAAATTCTTTCTCAGTCTACAAATCAAGTAATACAAAGAAGGGATCTTCATCAACCAAGCCAAGTATACAAAGGAGATGCTAAAGAAATTTGACATGGATGGTTGCAAGGTAGCTAAAACTCCAATGAGCAATACCATCAAGCTAGATAAGGATGAATCAAGTAAGGTGGTGAATGAAAAGAGATATTGAGGTATGATCGGATCTCTATTTTATCTTACTGCTTCTAGGCCAGATATCATGTTTAGTGTTTGCATGTGTGCTAGGTTCCAATCCTCTCCTAGAGAGTCTCATTTGAATGTTATTAAAAGGATCTTTAAGTATTTGCATGGCACAATACACTTAGGGTTATGGTATCCTAGGGATTCTTCATTTAGTCTCATAGGGTATTCAGATGCGGATTATGCGGGTAGCTTATTAGATAGAAAAAGCACTTCTGGGACTTGCCAATTCATAAATGAATGCCTAGTTTCATGGTTTAGTAAAAAGCAAGTATTGGTTGCCTTATCCACCACAGAAGCCGAGTATGTGGCTATGGGTTATTGTTGCACCCAAGTTTTTTGGATGAAATAACAATTGAAGGATTTTGGCAAAGTAGTTGATCACATTCCCATTAAATGTGATAACACAAGTGTTATTAATCTCTCTAAGAATCTCATCCAACATTTTAGAAGCAAACATATAGACATTAGACATCATTTTCTTAGAGATCATGTGCAAAAGGGTAATGTTGTGTTAGAATTCATTGACACAAATCATCAACTTGCAGATATTACTAAACCTTTAAATGAAGAAAGGATGAATTTTATTAAGAGAGAATTGAGAATGCTTGATGGAAGCTCCCTAAAGTGAAATTTTTAATCTTATGATTGATTGTTATGTGTGTTATGCATGAGTGATGATTGTATGAACAGTTTTATTATTTATTTCTAGTGGATCACATGTTTCAAAATTTTTCATTCTTATCCTTGCTGACTCATAATTCGCGGTCGCTATTCATTATTCACGATTGTGAATTACAAGTCAATTTCACCTGGCTGTCAAAAGTCAATTCGTGGTCATAAAATTTCTACACCGCGAATTTTGGTCAGTTTTTCAAAAATATGACCATTGATGTGCCTTTTCCCATGGAAAATTTGTACGTTACTCATATTTTCCAAAATTCATGGTCAAGACTCATGAATTCGCGAATGCGAATTAGAGTAATTGCTTAGGCAATTAAGTGATTTGATTGCCAACCGTTTCCTCTCTTCATTTAATTCATTTCTAGCCATTTATGACCATTTTCACACCCCTTCAAGCCTATAAATACCCCCCTTCAATAGTGTTTTCATCACTTCACTACCAAACACTCTTTCTCTCTCTAAAAATCTCTCAAGTCCTCTTCCTCTCTTGCTATGGCTCCTAAGAAATTCTCCAAGGCTGACAAGGGCAAGGTTGTGGCTCAACACTCTGCACCTCTTGCCCTCTATCTCATGAAGGGAATCATCAAGGAAGAAAAAGAAAGATTTAAGGCAAACTCTTCCAAAGTGATTCTCCCAAACAAGATTCCATCAACATTCATGCTGGAAACTTTGGGCATTAATGCATTCATACAGAGATTAGAGCCTTTCTCTCAAACTTGGGATGGAACGAGTTCATCTTCCGAGATGAACCCGGATACGAAGAAGTCGCACGTGAGTTTATATGTACTGTGCAACTAAGTCGAAAATCCGATTTGAGAGCCAGCCACTATGTGTTAGTGTTCTGAGCCTTGGGCAACCCCTTCTTTATTATCTTCAACCAATTATCTTCCCTTTTCAACTTGCAAGTCGGAGAACACATTCCCTTCATCATCTCCGCACATGACGTTATCTACTCTGAAATTTGGTTGGAGATTTTTATTGAAACCAAACACGACCCCTGCTCTTCTCTATCCAAACACATCAAATCCCTACCCCTGTGGATCCTTCATCGCATCATCTTTTTCTTCGTCAATGCAATAGGTGATGGTAACGAGAAGGTTTCTCAAAAAGACTTGGCATTCTTGTTTTGCCTTGTCAAAAACCAACCCATCCAAATCAGTTGTTACTTTATGGATCAATTGAACCACATGAGTACAAAACCCAAAAGCTAGTTTCTCTTGCCCTCCCACATAACAACCATTTACCATTTTGCTAGAGCACTTGATGAGAAGAAAGAGAAATTCCTCACCAAGAAGCTCCTTCCCTCTTAAAACTTCCTAGACCTAACTTATCTGATAAATGCTAAGGCAATATATCTGGACACATACATCTATACCCTTGGTTCAATAGGAGCAAAGAAGATGGAAACCTCCCAAGCTTTCAAGAGAAAGAGGCTTCAAATTGAAGAAGGCAACATACAAGTCCCTCATTCTCAACCAAAAGCCAAGACAAAGTTGTCTCTTGCCACCATTGATCATAAGTTGGACAAGCTAATGAGGATGATGAAGAGAAGGTTCCTCTTCCTTTCACATCTTCACAGTGATATGGTGGATCTCCAAGAGAAAGTAGGAGTTCCTCCTTGCCATCTTCCGGACTTCACCAAATTTGAAGATACGCAAAATGGGAATGGCAATGAAGACGATGTTGAGGATGGGGACGAAGCCGAGGGAGCAACATAAGCACCAGAGACACCATCTTCCAGAGATGATTCTCCATTACTCTAGAGTATGGATCTTTTGTATTTGTTTTTTATTGTCCTTATGTTTTTAACAAATATTGTGATCCCACAGTTATAAATATATAAAACTTGTTTCTTTGCAAACATTGTTATTTTATGTGATTGATGTTATTCTCTTATCCATTGCATTATGTTTGCTCCCTATGAATACTTATGCATGAATCTCTTTTTTCCTTATGTACCCTATTTTTAATTTTTCCAAATGGGGAGAGATTGTGAAAATCTAATATTAACAGGGAGAAAATAATAACTTGAAAAACTATAGCATACGTTGAGGGGGAGCAACATACTTATTATTTTTATCAAATTCACCTTTGATTGAATGAACGATATACTTAGCAAATTTTGTCATAAGCATTCATTGAATCATATTACAATCCAACATCATTTTCACTTTAAGATCAATCTAAGTTGTCAAAATCAAAAAGGGGGAGATTGTTGGATTAGGGTAGTTAACCCTAAGTCTTGGACCTCTTTTGATCTTGACAAAGGGGATTGATCAATTTTAATATTTCAAATTAAGTGTTGTTTTGTTGTTTTTTAGTTAATCTTTACATTGAAAGTTGGATAAAGTTAAAAAAAATCTCCAAAGTAAGCAAGTGCTCTTTAATTTGTGACCACAACTTGATAAATTGCGACTGTGAACTAGACCAAGATAGGTTGACAAAATGGACAGACGTATTTGCGGGCCACTTCTCTGCAGCGACCAATTCAAAGAAAGGAAAGCCGGAGTCACACACAAATTTGAGGTGTAAGGCTTGCCTCAGTCGCGATCTCGAATTTCGAAGTAACTCAAGATGCAATCAAGTCCATAATCACAGCTTAACAAGTGTCTCAAGTAATCGTTGGAAATCAAAAATCGCAATGGGAACTTATTGGTAGCAACTGCGAACCCAAAAGAAGAAGACAAACACTTTTTGGCAGAGGAATTCGGGTCCATAGTCGCGTCCAGTACAAGATAAATTGCGACCGCTACTTTTGAGAGCAGGTGAAAGGCAACGACTATATTATTTTGGTGAATTAATGAGAAGCTGCCACGTGGGCTAGCTGTTAGACACAAACGAGATTTTCCTTATGGAATTTGGATTTCGCAACCGCGAACGAGTAGTAGCGACAACGAATTAAGATGGTCAAGCATTTAATACAAAAATCTATCTAGCACACTTTGATGATTTTGTACCAATTTTATTGCAACATGTATTTGGTGGGTAGAGGCTATAAATACCTTATCAAACAGATGTAAATGCAAGATAATTGATAACTTTGTATCCAAACTCTTGCAATTTTGCTACGCACTCTTTTCTATTCTTAAAGTCATTGTTGGGTGTGAGCATAAACACCAATTGTATTAGGTTATAGTATGAGCCTGTTAAAACACTAAGAGAGGTTGTTATGTGAGCCTGTTAAAACACAAGTGTAAAGGTTGTTGTATAAGCCTCAAAACACAAGAGTATAGGTTGTTGTGTGAGCTTTCAAAACACAAGTGTAAAAGTTTGGTGTAAACTTGAAAACACCTTTGAAAGATAGTGAAAAACCTAATTTCTAAGAATTGAGGAGTGGACATAGGATTGTTTATACTCGAACCACTATAAATTGTGTGTTTCTTTACTACTCATTTCTCTTCTCTCTTCCTGATTTTCATTTTTACCCAATAAGTTAAAATTAATAGGCGTTACTATTATCCAATTCACAACATACATTATTTCTAACTTAAAAGTCATTATGAATTCATAACATAAATTTCATTTCTATCAAAAATTGTACTAATACCTTTTGCAATTAAATTTAATACAATTTAAATAAAATCTTTTTTCGCTTAATCTAGAGATATGCTTTATTAAAATTTTCACCTTCTCTTTTTTTTCCTACAAAACAATACAAAATAATTTACTATAAATTCAATTAAATTTTATATATATTATTTTTTATACTGAATTTAAATAAATTATACTTAATATTACATACCTTTTATACTTTATATTCTTGTAATCACTAAATTAGAGCTTTATACTCATAAATTATTTGTAAATATTAACAAAATTATGTTAATTTTTATTTTTCAGTATAATTAAAAATAAAAATTTATTATATAATTTAAATATTTACCTTATATCCTGCTTCAACTCTTCTCTAATAATATAAAAAAAAAAAACACAAAATATAAATAGATATTATAGTGCTAGTAACAAAAGAAGAAGAATAAGAGGAAGAGGAAGAAGAATTCTTCAAGAAAGAAATTGAACACAGAAGAAGGAAAAGAAGTAAAAAATGAAGAAAGAGAAGATGGAGAAAAAAATGAAAGTGGTTTGTGCAGATGAGATATTTGAATAAATAGAAGACGTTGTTTCATCTCCTATTTATTTTCGACACCCACTAGCTTGGGCTGGTGGGTTTTTGGAGCGTGGCAACGAGACATCAGCACACTACCACACACAAAGTTGCATGTGACTTAAATTTTTTTTTTTTTAAGATGGTCTGCTAGTCTGACCAATGAATCAATTGAATTTTTTTTTTTTAAAACGCATCTGAAGCTATGACTAACTGACTAGGGTTAGGACAAATTTTCTACCTGGTCCACTAATTTTACTTAGAGACAAACACGGAAAACCCCAAAATCAAAAATATTTTTCATCCCAACCTATTTTATTAAATATTTTTTTTAAAAAAAAACAGTTTAATAAATCATGAATAATCTGCGGCATTTAGGGGGTGTGTAGGTATTGATCTTGATGTTAAAAGTTATAGTGTGCGAGGACAAAGGGAGAGAAAGAATGTTCAAGGATCATTAAACAAGGATGATATGTTTCCTAAGAATGTTAGCAGTAGTAGAATTTCAAAGGGAAAGGCTCCTATTTCTGGTAATAAATAGGTTACATCTAATCCCGACTCCAATATGCATGTGTTAAGAAGGCAGTTGAATTGTGTACCATCTTCATCTCAAAATGGAAAAAAAAAATAGAGTGGGGAAGAAGCAGTTTGAAACCCCTTATAGGGTTAGATGATAGGCCATTAGAACATTAGGGGTCTAAATGACCCCAACAAACAATTAGAGGTTAAAAATCTTATTGAGAATCATAAGTTGACTCTACTTGGAACATTGGAGACTAGGTGAACAATATTGACATTGTTTAATCATTTTTAACAACTTCTACTTTTTAATAGACCGTAGTATATGAAGTAAATCAAGTAGCAGAATATGGAAAGACGTGTGTGATTTGGTTAAAATAGTTGGTAAACTTTGGTTAATTCAAAGAGATTTCAATACTGTACTGATAGATTATGAAAGAATAGGGGGTAATGATGTTAATGATGAAATTATTAATGATTTTCAGAATTGTGTTGTTTTGGCAAAATTACTAAAATTTATACCAGAGGCTGCTATTTTACGTAGACCAACAATCAATTAGATGATACTAGAATCTGGATAAGGTCAGATAGAGTCCTTGTAAATGATTTATAGCTTACTCACTGCAATTTATCTGCAGCTGAATTTTTGAATGCTGAAAATTCTGATAATTCCCCAATTATAATCCATCTTATTTTGGGGCATGTAAATGGTAGGAGGCCATTTAGATTTTATAATATGTGGACTGAAAGTCCTAATTTCTTAGAAATTATTGATAGAGTGTGGAATCAAAAGATGAAATGTAGTATGATGTTTCAAGTGGTCAGCAAATTAAAAATCCTACATCTGTGAAATTTGAATATAACATCAATTTGGTGATATTTCAGCAAAAGTTTCTCAATATAAAGCCTCGGTTGATAAAATTCAGATTGAATTATAGGTTATTGTGAGCTATTACAAAAGCTTGTTGGGTTCTGTTCGCAAGTATAAAGAGCATTCTAACTTGAAACTAATTCAGGCTGGTCCATTACTATGTCAAGAGGGAGCTCTCACTGTCTCAGAATAAGATGGCCATACAGAGGATTGGTGTGGATAAATCTGGAGGTTCATATGGTTATAATAGCGTGTGTTATAGGAGAAGTTGGACAATTGTAGAGGCAGATGTCACCAAAGGTATATGAGAGTTTTTTCATATTGGGAAACTCTTGAAACAAATTAATGCTACTTCAATTACCATTATTCCTAAGATGGATTGGGGGATTAAGAGCCTATCTTATACTGTAATGTGTTGTATAAGGGAATCACTAAAATTCTAGCTAATAGAATGAAGGTATGCTTGAAGAGGATAATTAATCCTACTCAGTCTGCTTTTGAAAGTGGGGGAAAAATTTTAGATAATATTCTGCTGGTATAAGAATTAGTATGTAACTATTATGTAAGCTTTTAAAAGGCTAATTATGCTATAAAGCTCTTGTTGGTGATGCATGGAGTGGGGGAAATTTGCAAATTTCAGATGTAGATGATATATCTTTGCAGGCCTAGACATACAGGAAAAGTAACTTCAATTTTTTGCTTATAAAAAATAATAATAAATAATTGAGACAAATGATTTGAAATTAAAAAAAAAAAAAAAAGTCTCTTACATATGTCGTCCGGCAAAAGTATGCCATAATCAATTGTCGCATAGGACAGCTGATGATGCTTTTTCATGTCTTTTTTTTGGGTCCCCTCTGTAGTTTGATAAAAGCCGATTTAATTGGACTACCTAAGCTTGTTCAATTAAAAACTTTATTTTTCAAGAAAAGACGCCAACTCTGGTCTGATAATTTTATCAAAATACTAATTATCATGTTAAATAATTAATGACAATAATGCAATATGGTAAGTAGTTTCTTATGTCACTTAATTATCGGTATTACATATGCAATCTATTTCAATTCTAGAGGTTGATCAGAATCTTGTCTTTTGAGGTATATGAATATAGTTAATTTAATGAAATCAACTTAATTAGTAACAAAACCTAAGAAAACATGAGATATCCAATATAAGACTTTGGTCTCTAACCACAAAATTATCAAATATTTTCAAATATATTCTCATACTGACTATATCTATTTAAACAATATTTTAAAAATCAGACCAGACTAATTGATTGTATTAAAAAATTAAAAATCAAATCAATATTATTTTTTATTTTAATGATTATAAATACATTTATATGTTTTTTATGATTTTTTAAAATTATTTAGTGATATTTTTAAAATTTTATTTATTATTAAATTAATTAAAATTTACCAATCAAATTAATTAAACTTATTGAGCTGAAAATCAATCAATTAACTAGTTCACTGACCACTTCGGTATTTAAGAAATTCTTCCCAAGTCTAGAGAAGCCATTTTCGTCCATGCACCAATTCCAATAATTTTTTCATATATATTCCTATTTAATGCCTTCAATTACCTATTTGGGAGTTATCATGAATTTACATATCAGATATGCAAATGTCACATCTTTATATCTATAAATTATTAATATTCTCAGTAGCTCATTGTCAATTTAAGAGTAAAGAATAATGAGTTAAGATTGGACAAATATGATAAAGTTACATTTGCACTAACCAAACAACATCCAACTTAAACAAACACAAAGACCCCTTTTTAGACTAGTTGCTAGGACTTTAAATATCAAACGCCACAATAGGCTTTAACCATGTTGTCGTCACCTTTGTTTTTATCATTATTTTTCATATAAAAATGAAGACATTGATGTTCGAATGGCTTATACTGTAGTGGCTGTTCTTCATCCACTAGCTCATCTGGTGCCTTAATCAACCCAGTAAGAAATGAAAACAGCCCCATTGCATATCGAACTTCTTCCCCATCTACAATTACTCGATGGTAGCATGATTTTATTCTGTCATTGCTACATGCCTATGTCAAGAACCAATGCCATTTAGTTATAACTATATAAATTATGCATGAAATATTTGGGAATTGTTAATGTAACCCACCATGCAAGTATCACCAACTACGACTGCAAAAGAAGAATGTGAGGAGGGCTCATAAGAAATCCACTCTCCATCTTTAGTTCTTATCTCCAGACCCTTGACATGATTCTGCTGAAGTATGGATATGAAGCTCTTATCTGTATGACCCTTGAAACCAAGATTGGTCTCTGGTTGGGATCTTCTATACTTCAATAAACGTAGAAGGTATGTGGACGATTTCATATGAGACTCACTGTAATACTTCTGTGTACCATAGCTTTATCAAATCATTCTCACTAGCAGCTACTCTAGTTCAGCCACCATCGTTGCGTAGGGGTGAAGAGTTTCACTAGTTGAAAACAAACCATGATAATAATAATAATAATAACTGGTAAAATGAAAAGTAGCATTCATTAAGAAAACAAAACAAATAGAAGTGATAGGTATTGGTCCTAAGGGCATGTTTGGCTTTTTTTTTTTTTTACAAGATATAAAATTTATTCATTTATATATTCAGTTTCTATATCATTTCGATTAAATTTTATATATATCTTTGTTTCACATTCAATATCTAAAAAATAATAATAATAATGAGCCAAACATGGCTTGATGAGAAAAATTACCATATTAGACCGTGTTTGCTCATATTTTAAATACATAATTCATTCACCATACATCGTTTGAATAAATTATGTATCTCAAAATTAGATAGAGGATTTCTTCACTTCAGATAAAAAATTTGTTCATTCATTTATTCACTTTATGTACACATTTGAACAAATTTTGTATTTAATACTCTAACATTCAAGACTGCTAGACATGATCTTGAATGCTACACATGTACTGGTATAGCACTCACTACACTTGCACTTTCCCTGAGACAAAAGGGGAAAAACATGTCAAACAACAATATAACTAGAAAAATGATAAGAAGAGATATGTAGTGCCATAATTGATCGTTTCCACTTGGCCACATGAGGTTATTGAACTTCTGACACTCATCTATATTAGTTGCATATTCAATCCCCATGCCTTCATGAATAGGGAAGGTAGAGATCTTGCCCATGTAGCCATGTGCAGGCTTAGGGTTGACATTTTTCATCTTTGTCATCTGAGGAAGCTGGAACAATTCCTCTAGAGCAGCAAGAACTCTGTTGTGAAATTTAATACAAGGTTTATTGTACACAACTTCCAAACAGCCATGTTCCTCAAGTGCTTGCCTTATGTGATCACAAGTTGAAAGCCAAAAGCTTGAACCAGGCTTCAGATTTTCGCTAGACAAGTCCACGAGGAATTTTGGACAGTCCCATGGTCTGTGTCTAGATAATGAGCTTGTTAAGAGTTAGTTGATTTTGTTCACATCTTATAGAAGAAGCATTGAAGGGTAGGTTGAAGGGATTATTCTTATTTTTTAATGTAGATTCTTCTTTTTATTTTATGATTTTGGGGGTAAACTACGGATTATTAGTTCTTTTTTCCCCCTTTCACGTACCATTTAAATGACACATCTTATAATAAGTTATATTTGTTCTCTCAACAGAGGGCCAGGGTTTTCGATCTCCATTAATTATTGATGAGAATATTGAGTAGAATGACGTTAAGAAATGGAAATGAGGTGTGTGTGTATATATATATATATATATATATATATATATAGAAATCAGAACATATGCTTAAATAATTAATATGATTTTTAATTAATAATGACAAATAACCTTTGATTTAATTATTATATCATTGATTGAAAAAATAAGATTAACTTCTGATAGAATAAGAAACAAATTTGAAATTAAAAATTCTTAAATTGGACTTTGTTAATAAGAAATACTTAAGCAGATTGGATCTTTTCAGTATATTAAAATTAATGAATATTGTGGTCACCAGCATCATCATTACTGTTAAAATCAATATCATTAATATCATCACTAGAGTGGCAGTTTTTTACTCTATCAAAAAAAAGTAAAAAAAGTAACGTTAGCTCAAAAGAAAATTCAAAATGGATTGAAAATTTTTTAATTACATTGGTCTCAATTTGACTCATGACTGAACTCATAAATCCATTCAAAATGATCAACTTCAACCCAATTCACGTGGCAATTTAATTAATCTAATTTAAATGAATAAAAGTTTAAATTTAATTAATATTAAATAAATTATTTATTTTAAAAATTAAAATTATTAGTGATTTAATCCAATTAAAAACTTAAAAATGATATAAATTTCTCTATGTACCTTAATCTGAGAACTCAATCTAATCTTTTCATAATCGAAAGGAACTTAATTTGATCAAAAAATGAAATAATTAAAAAATAATCAAATTCAAACTCGTCCATTTTTATCCATTTATCACCTCTAATTATCATCACCATCATCATCATTATTATTTACTTTAATTTTATTAGTTGAGAAAATAAATTACATGTCAATTTATTAGTTAAGGAGAGCAAGAATTCATTTCATTATTTTTTTAAAAAAAACATAGGTAAAATAAAAATAAATTAGAAATATGAATTCAGCTATTATCTTTTGTTATTTGAATACTAATAATTCCTTTGTCCAATGAAACTAATTAAATATTACATCATAATATAATTTTAAGTTAGAAGAGTGGTCACATTATTTAAATCGCCATTAAAGCCACATTTAGATAATTTTGTTTTATTTTTTTTTATTAATAGTTAGTGTTGAAATTATGTATTCTCATAAATGAATGTTAAATACAGTATTATTACCATCAGAGTTGTCTACAAATATTTTTACTTATATTTTATAATTACAGAAAATGAAGAATAAATGTAAAAAATATATAGTAAATTTGTAAAAAAAAAATTCGAACTTTGCCTCAGACATAGCATCATTGTAGGTGATGGGAAAAACATCACATATAAGCGTTTTATTTGAATGCACTTTTGTTGTGATGTTGTAAAACGCCAAAAAAAAAAAAATATTATAAACATATATTTTACTTTAAGTTCAAATGTTATATTGACATTTTTTAGTGTATGTTCAAAAATTTTACTGTTTATAAATTATAACATATTAAAGCGTGTTACTAAGAATGTATTAATTTGAATGTTTAGTAATGCAAAGAGAATGTGAGATTCAAAACATAAAATATAACATGTTTCTTTCATATGTTTTATACTGCATTACCTAGACTGAATAACTATGCACACAAAGTTTATTAATAAAAAATAATATGATTATTTTATTAATTTCTCTTACAAAATTTGAATGGTTAAAATAGTGCAAAATTATATTCTTTATTTATAAATACATCTTTGATAGTTCAATATTTCTTTCTTTTCTTTCTTTTCTTTTTATATTATTTTTGGATTTAGTTTCTTAGAACATGTTTGATTTTGATATAAAGATAATTCCCATCTTTTACTTTAAGAAGACAAATTAATTAGATTTTGGTCAATTATTATTTTTTTTAACAAGAGAGTGAAACTTTTCATTACTTAGAAAGAGAATGAGATACAACTAATAAGCACAACTCCTCTAGGAGGGAGAGTCACCTAGGTTGGATAGTAAAAAGCATTTCTTGCTACCTATCAACTACTGTATTAGCTATTCTAGGAGTGTACAATATCACGACGTCCTAACTACTCTTATACAATTGTTATTCTATCGGTCCCGAACCATGTTGCATCATGATTCGAGCGTCTATCGTACATGTAACATGATTGTTAAGGCACTATGGAATAAACTATTCTATTTGTTGGACTACGTTAGTCAAACTTAAGTCATAAGTCTCTTTTGATTTTGACAACTTAGATTGACCTTAAAGAAAGTTAAATGCATGAATTGTGAAGTTGGGATGGTATAGTGATCAAATAATCAAAGAATTATAAGTCAGTGATCAAATAACCAAGGAATAATAAGAGAATTCTAAGTTTGAAAAAGTAAAGTTCCTATAGCTATTGTTCCCCCTCAACTTATGCTTTTCTTATACATTGCTCATTATCTCTCAATGTTGCTCTCTCCCCCTTTGACAAGATCAAAAAGAGGGAAAATTGTAAATAGTAAATGAAGTCTATAAATTGAGATAGAGTAATCATAAACAGCGAATGATAACATTTAAGAAAGCACTTTTGACATCCATTTGAAATAGTTTGAAATTCATGTGGCATGCATATGACAAAAGAATCCTAATGGCCTATAATCTTGCTACGAGGGCATAAGTTTCATCATAGTTAATTCTTTTCTATTAGTTGTAACCCTTAACAACCAATCTAGCCTTATTTCTAGTGATGAACACTTATTCATCTAACTTGTTCCTAAACACCCATTTGTATCCTACAATAGGGTGTTCATTAGGCTTAGGAACAAATTTCCACACATTATTTCTCTCAAATAGGTTGAGTTCCTCTTGTATAACAATCACCCAACTCTCATTTTCAAGAGCCTCATCAGTAGATTTTGGCTCGAATTAAGAAACAAAAGTAAGATTATTATCTAAAGTATTAAGTTGAGATCTAGTACTTACACCCTTTGATGTATCACTAATGATTAAGTCTTTAGGGTGATGCTTGAAAAATCTCTAATCCTTGGGAAGAGCTTAGTTTGGTGATTCCACTTATTGATGTTGAGGTTCTTTATCTTGATCATGATTCTTATCTATCTCTCTTGTAATGTGCTCCAAATCCAATTCTTAAAATCACATATAAGATCATCAACAAAAGAACCTTTCCCAATATCAAACTTACTAGATTCATTAAATACAATATTCATAGGTTCTTCAACAACCATTGAACTCTTATTAAAAAAAACCCTATAGGCCTTACTAGTAGTGGAATAACCTAAGAAAATGTCTTCATTAGTTTTTGAATCAAAATTTCTAAGATTATCCTTGGTATTCAAGATATAACACTTACATCCAAATACTTTTAGGTATGACAACTTAGGCTTTCTACCATTCCATAGCTCATAAGAAGTTTTATTGAGAATGAGTCTTTTGAAAACTCGATTTGCAATAATAACACGAAGTATTGATAGCTTCGGTCCAAAAGTAATTTGGTAATGGATACTCATTGAGCATAGTTATAACCATCTCTATTAGTGTCCTATTTTTCCTCTCTACAACACCATTTTGTTGTGATGTTCTAGGAGTTGAAAAGTTATAAAAATCTCATTCTCTATGCACTAAGATTCAAAAGATCTATTTTGAAATTAGTTTCCATGGTCACTTTTTATGGAAGAAATGAAGTAACCCTTTTCATTTTGAATCCTTTTAAAAGCATCAAAAGTGTCATGCTTATGAGCTAGAAAGGATACCTAAGTAAACCTAGAGTAGTCATCAACTAAAACTAGTGCATAATGTTTTTCACCTGAACTAGCACTCCTAATAGGTCCTATCAAGTCCATATGAATTAATTAAAGAGATCTAGATGTACTTACAATGTTATTTGCTTTGAAGGAAGATTGATATTGCTTTCCCATTTGGCATAGACCGCATGTCCTATCTCTAGAGAACTTTAACTTGGGAAGACCTTCCACTAGCTTTCTGTTACATAAGCTTTATAATAGCTTCATGCTAGCATGTCTAAGGCTTCTATGCTAAAGCTAAGCTTCATTGCTAAGAGACACAAGACACTTAAAGGATTGGTTAGCCAAATTATCTAAGTCAATTAGGTAGGTATTGTCCTTTCGTTCACACTTGAAAACTACCTTTTTTATCTACTAAGGTGGTAACTCGACATTCTCTAAGGTCAAAGGTGACTTTATTACCCTTATCACACAATTGACTTACACTAAGCAAGTTATGTTGTAAGTCATTCACAAGTAAAACATCATTAAAAAGAGAACATCCACACTTACCACTATGCCAATAGCCATAGCTATTAGCGAAGGTGTAACTTTATTTCCTTATAATTGTGTAGCAGCCAACGCCACATTTCGAATGCATACCGGCAGCATGATGTTGGACTTGGCCCTTCAGGCCTCTGCCTAACAATCCCCTCAGCACCTGCTAGCCACTTGCTGCAACAACATGCCTTCTAAGGGATTCAAACCTGTGACCTGCTCTGATACCACTTATTGGCCTAGTGCACCAAGATGGGGTTTAAATTGGTGAGAGATTAAAAAATTTAATAAAAGGATAAGGTGTTTTGAGAGTTAAGGGGGAGAAGAGAAAAATAAACACAAGATGTTTATAGTGGTTCGAGTGTTAACAAATACTTTGTTCACTCCTCAATTCTTTACAATTGGGTATTCTACTCAACTAAACTGGTGTTTCCAAGCTTACACCTAACTTATACAAATTGTGTTTTATGGCTCACACACAACCCTTACAGTTTGTCTTTTTAAGCTCAAATAAAATCTCTCATAAATGTTTTAGAAAGGTTCACACTTCAACCTTTTACAAAAGTTTTAGAAGCCAGGCTAACTCCTAACCTACTTACAAAGGTGTTTAATGCTAACACTAAACAATCAATAACACATAAATAAGAGTAAGAAGAATGATTAATAAATTGGCAAGAGTTTGGTTAGAATAAAATGAAAATTCTCTCGTATTTACATCTGTTTGGTGGTGTATTTATAGCCAACATCCACTAAAGAGATGCTACTTAAAAACTATCCCTAAATCTCAAAGTTTTGCTAGGCAAATTTTGCATTAAATGTCTGACAGATAGAAGTCGCGATCATGACATATATTTCATAGTCGCGATTTTTCAATTTACACTGAAAAGCAAAAATTGCAGTAGAGAACCCCATTTTATGTCTAACGACTAGTCCACATGTCATTCACTCATTGGTTGTCCAAGAAATATAGTCGTTGTATTTAACCAACCACTCAAAGTCATGGTCGCGATTAAACTTCCTCTTAAGCGCGACAGAGACCATGAATTCTTTCATTTGGTGATGAGACAACACTTTCTTGAGTTATTGTCATGATAGATTCTTTGCCCTCGTGATTTTTGATATTCCAACAGTTGCCTTAGACACTTGGCATGTTATTGTTCCAAACTTGGTTCCCTCCTTTATTATTATGAAATTCACGATCGCGACATAAGACATGAATGCCACAGTGAATTCCTATATGAATCAAGCAAGTTTCCTTCAATTGAATTGCAACTACAAATTCATCCTCAAATTCTTCTGTCATAACACTATCCATCCTTATAGGAAGGTCGCCATTACAAATTAAGGGATACTGACAGCGAATTTGGATGTCTTTCTCAAAGTTGGAGATTTTGACTTTCATCCCACTTTCAATGAGAAAATAACTTATATACTGCAAAACAAAACTTAACAAAACATTAGAACTAATCAATCTTTATTGTTAAGATCAAAAGAGGCTTATGACTTAGGTTTGACCAACCTAGTCCAACAAATCTCCCTCTTTTTGATTTTTGCAACTTAGATTGATCTTAAAGAAAATTAAATGCATGAGTTATAGAGTTGGGATGGTCAATGATCAAATAATCAAAGATTTCTAAGTCAATGATCAAATAATTAAGGAATAATCAGAGAATCTAAGTTTGAAAAAGTAAAGTTCCTATAGCTATTGCCCTCATCACACATGTCTTGTCTCTAAAGAACTTTAACTTGGAAGAACTTCCACTAGCTTTCCTTTATATAAGCTTTGAAATAGCTCCATGTTAGCATGTCTAAGTCTTATATGCCAAAGCCAAGCTTCATTGCTAAGAGACACAAGACACTTAAAGTATTAGTTAGCCAAATTGTCTAAGTCAATTAGGTAGGTGTTGTTCTTCCTTTCACCCTTGAAAACTACCTTTTTATATCTCTAGGGTCAATGACTTTATTACCCTTATCACACAATTGACTTACACTAAACAAGTTATGTTGTAAGCCATCCATAAGTAAAACATCATTAATAAGAGAACAACCATGCTTACCAATGGTCCCAATACCAATTACCTTAACCTTGGAATTGTTTTCAAATGTGACATTGTTACTCTTTTTTCCTTTAAGGCCATAAATAGCTTTTTGTTGCCTGTCATATGCTTTAAGCATCCATTATCCACATGCAAATCATTTGTTTCATTGGTGGCTGCCAAACAATTATACACAACACAAGTAAATTATTTTTGCTTTGGTACGCAAGCATACATGGGTCATAGGGGGTTAGGTTTAGAAGGATCTTTTAACTTGAGGTATGTCTTCCTAATAAAATAATAAATGTTTATGTGACTAATATCATGCAATAGTGGCATTGGACTCTAGACATATGAGCCTTTCTTCTATACATTGCCTTGGTATGAGTGGGGGGTCTTCACATACCAATATGATGTGAATGTGAACATGAACATGAATGAATGGGTGTAGAAGTAAATTTTATGTGTGTATTTGAGTGAGCATGTTTTTTTATTGTAAATGTACGCATGATTGGCCTTTCTAGAAATAGACCTTGAGCCTTGTTGCATTTTTCCTTTGCCTTTAGGCAATGATTATTTAGTGCTTTGAGCATTTTTCTTTCCAACCACCTCAATACTTGATGTTTGAGGTGTTGAGGCTCTCACAAATATTATGAGTGAAGGTGTAGAAGATGAGAATCCATTGAAGCCTAGACCATGCCTAACCAAGGGAGGTCTTTGTGATACAATAAGTGCATCCAAAGCTTCACTTCCCTTATGAAACTTAGAAATAGAGTTTCTAAGCTCAATGACTTCACCCTTCAAGGAGTCATTTTCTTTTCTCAATGAAGTTAGGGATGAGGATGACTTGGATGGAATTTCAATAGACTTATTGAGTTCTTCATTAGAAGCCTTCAACTCACTTACAAGACTATTTAGAGATTTAAATTCAACCTCTAATTTGGTACACTTCTTTTTGTAAGATTTCATTTGTGACTTATATTTGTCACATTTCAAAGTGAGAACTTCCAAAAGCTCATCATCTACATCATTTAACTCATCAAATTCAACATAAGAGTGTGGTAAGAGCTTATTGAGCCATGAAGCATAGGTTTGCAACCTCTTCCTTTTCATCTTCTTCACTTGAGCTATTATCCCAAATGGCTTTGAAGCTTTTCCTTTTCTCTTTCTTTCTTCTTCATCTTCAATTTAGGGCAGTCATATTTGATGTGGCCTTGATTGCAACATTCATAGCAAGTGACATCACTTAATCTTTATTTGGGAGTTGGAGTAGCTTTCTTGAAGCTGATTCTTTCCTTTCTTCTTCTTATCAGCTCCTTTATTCTTCTTGAAAGCATCGTCAGCTCCTTCTCCTCTTTGTCACTTTCATTTTCACTTGAGGCCACTTCAACATCCTTCTCCTTTGATGAAGACTTAAGAGCCAAGGTCTTCCTTTTTGGTTTTTCTGGTTTATCTCCTTGACCTCTCATCTTCTTCATTTCTTCATCCTTTTTCAAGGCTAGCTCATGAGTTAAGAGATTAGCTATTAGAACATCAGTTGGCACCTTCCCTATCTTCAGATTGGACTCTTGGATACTACACACCCTAACACCAAACTTTTCAAGATATAAAGTTTTAAGAATTTTTTAATTTGCCTCATGATTAGTGAGAATTCTCCCAAACTTCTTCATGTTTGTGACAATTGCAAGAAGCATATTCATCATATATGTGATGTTTTCCTCCTCTTTCATAATAAATAGCTCTCATTCTGTCACATACATTTCAAGTTGGCTAGATTTCACTAAGGTGGTACCTTCATGGTAGTTCTCCAAGGCCTTTCAAATCCCATAGGCTATAAGACAATATTAGACTCTTTCAATTTCTTCTCTTTAGAGAGAACTTAGAAGGATTGTCATAGCTCTTTTATTTCTATCATTGGATCTTGTATGAGATTCAACCCACTCCTCTCTAAGGATCAATTACTCCCATCCACCACTTTGGTAGGTTGCTTTCATTCCTTTGCTACAATGTCTCAAAGGTCTACCACATCACTATCCAAGTAGATTTCTATCCTATACTTCCAATGAATATAGTATGCTCTATCAAAATATGGCTTAAGGTGGGTATGGATTCCTTCTTGTGCCATGATCTTTTCTCATGCAATTAAGCTTTGAAGTGAGACTTGACTCTGATACTAATTGTTAGGATCAAGTACTTAGCATTATGTCAAAAGACATAGTTGTTAGCGAAGACACAACTTTATTTTCTTATACTTGCGTAGTAGCTAGCGCCACGTTTCAAATGCACATCAGCCTGCAGGGTGCTGGACTTGGCCCTCCAGGCCTTTGCCCAACATTATTTTTTTCCTTTTTTATTTATTGATTTTTTTCTCTTTATTGTTGTAACTAGAATAAATTGATGGAATATTCAACTACTTCGATTCAAATTTTCTATTATTATTTAATTTGATTTAATTTTAATTTTAAAAATATTATTTCATATAAAAATTACATAAGTTAAATTTTAAAAACAAATAAATTATAAAATTTTATATTAAATTAATTTAAAAATTTTATATGATTATAATTAAATCAAATAAAATTAAAAATTTATAAATTCTATTTGATTCAATTATAAATATATTAATTTGATTACTTTAATGAATTAGATATAATAATATAAATATTATAACAAATATAACTATAGAAGATGAATATTGTATAAACATATAATGAACATTCAAATACTCATCAATGAACAAAGAATTCAATGAAAGAAAATTATATATTTTTAATGAAAATTCATATAGAATACTACATAAAAAATAATGAATATGAAAATTAAAGATAATGAATATTGTGCTTATAAATAATGAATATCTAAATACTAAGTAATGAAAGCTTTCCAAAAAGTAGTTATATATTTTTAATGGACAAATTAACTCATGTACAATATTATATAAAAAATAATAAACATAAAAATTAAAAATGATGAATATTGTGCATACAAATAATGAATATTTTGATACTAATTAATGAACATGAAGTTTTTTAATGTACATGATTCAATAGAGCACAAAAATGATGAATATTGTTGAAATAGATAATGAATATTTCATCACTAACTAATGAACATGAATATTAATAAAATATAACAGCATGATTAATATAAAACTATAATTGATGAATATAATGTTGACTAATAATAGATATTTATGTACTAAGCAATGAATATATTTCTTAATATTATTTAAATATATAATGAATATTTAATTATTTAATTGCTAAAGATTGAATTGATGAACAAAAATATTAATAAAATATAATTATATGTATCACATTAGATTAAAATTAAATGAATATCAATGAAATATTATTTAATAAAATGATAAACATAAAAAAATATATGTTTAATTATTCAATAAAATGATGAACATAAAAAACTACATCTGATGAATATTGTGTTGATAATTAAAAAATATTTACTTACAAAATAATTAATATATATCACACATATGACAAATAAATAATAATATCAAAATATACATATTTTAGACACCCAAATCACGATGATGCATTGTTCAAGGATAAGTCATTCTTATATATTTTAGTTTTTCTATACCAGGCCTGATTTCAATAGTGCAAACCTTATTTTGATTCATGATGTTGTGTATAACCATTGAGCACCAGTAGTAGTGGCACATTCACACCCATTTACATATGTATACTCACTCCGAGTGATAAATGAATTATTATATTTTGAATAGATATTAAATCAGTCATTATTCATTTAATTTTATTAATATAATGATAAATATGGATTGTATTTATCTAATACTTTTTTCTCATTATACTTTTAATAATTTTTATATAGTTATAAAGTAAAAACAAACATATATATCACTAAAAATAAATATTGTGTTATTATTTATGCAAGTAAGGCAAATAATTAATTTTATTAATAAAATTTATTTATTTTAATAATAAAATTATTTAATAAAAATAAAAACAAAATTTTATGGTGACATGATGACAAGGATCTTTAAAAAAAATATTTATTTTTAGAATGTCAATATATATAATTTAAATTTGATTTTAAAATAAATATATTTTTATCAATAAATTATACAAAAATAAATAATAGAACAAACAACTAAAAAAATCCAGCAAAAGTTACAAAAAAATAATTATAAAAACAAAAATAATGAAAATAATTAAGCCATTTTATTAATAAAAAATAAATTTTAAAATAATTATCAAACTCTAAGAATTTTTTAGTAATCTATTCAATAATACTAATAATAATATAAAATTTGAAAAGAAAGTTCCCTTTATTCACTCTCTCTCAATGCCATAGACACGTAGAGGGGAAAAAAAAAGGAAAAACAAAAAATAAAAAGTGATATCGAATTAAAAGAGTAGAGGGGACATCATTTTTGGCTCTTTTTGGTGCATGCTGCCTCTCTCAATCTTTATCTCTTCTTCTCCAATTCATCTCCTCTTGTCAAAATTATTTTCATTTTCCTTTTAGGTATACGATAATATAAATTGTAGAATAATTATTGATATCTAACTTCTGATTTAAAAAAAAATTATAAAAATCAAACCTAAGTTCATGCTTGGGCTTGCCTTAAAAAACTGAATGCTGAAACTTGGTCTCATCTAAACAAAGGGTTTAACCAGAATTTGCTCACTGTGGATTTTTCATAAGCAGAAACAGATGCGCGAGCGTGCAGTACACACACGTGTATATATATATAAGATCAAAACTGCTCAAGTGAGGGGAATTTTGGTATTAATTCTGTACTCTATTTGCTGTTAATTTTTTTTAATTAATTATGTTGATTTTATAGACTAGAAAACACTTGCAGCAGGTTGGAAGCTATAACTCCTATTCTTGTACTAATCCCATACTACAATATCTTTTTTATTAGATTTAAAATATTAAATGGCGTAATATATATTAAATAAAAATATATTTAAAATGTCCATCAAATAAGATTCATAAACAAAATGATGCAATATATATTAAGGATTAAATAGGTAAATGAAATTTATAAACAAAATAGTGTAATATATATTAAAACTTAAATGGATAAATGCGTGAGTTGAAATTTATTTGGTCACATAATTATAGATGCCTATATAATTACTAAATGAGTCATAAATGAGTAAATGTGTAATTTATTATTTTACTCATTTTGACTCTATCCATATCCACCCATTTGCCAATTATATGCTTCAGATTCTACAGTACTTTTCCTCGTCTCTTTATTGCTTGCTAATCTGATCCATCAGACTAGCAAAGGGGATTGCAAAATTCTCTATTGATTGCCTTTATTTTGTTTGATTGTATGTTATGTCACAATTGATTTTGAGTGTATCATTGTTTGGGGGCTTCCATCAAACTTATTTTCTTCTATTAGAATCAACCTAGATCGAGGCTCTTGTCGTTAAGTTTGGCACATTTTCCTAATTTCTCTTTAATGTTTTAGGCGTCATCTGCTTTAGTCACATTTTAGAGTGTCCCACCCTATTTTTCTTCTCAATTAGATCCAAACATTTCTACATTCAACCCAAAAATATATAATTAAGCCAGAGTAATATTTTTATAATCTCTAGAGATAAAACGTTATTAAGAGAATTTCAATTTTGAGAAATATGCCATCCGACCTTTATCACTGGATCATTATGTGTGGGGTTAAAAATCTAGTGTCTACAATGTGATCTCTATATTGGTTAATAACTAAAATAACCATAGAATTCAGATATAGCCACCTTTGTTATAGGAAGTTATCAATACCATAGGATCACCACGAGAAGTGCCATCTAAAAGACCATTTATAAGGGAATGGATGCAGTCTTTGTACCTGTGATGCTAGCTCGAGAGAGCAAATCAGAATCATATTAGGCCTAGGAAAAATAAAAGCCATCTGTGTTATGGGAAACCTGAACACTTCAAAAATAACCAAGACAACCAAGATCCTTCATCTCAAAATATTGACTGAGATGTTGTTGTAACTCTAAAACTACGAGATACATGATCCCATATTATAATCATATTATCCATATGTTAAAAGAAGAAAAATGCCATGATTAGTGTGATGAATGAACAAAGCATAATCATTTGGGACTGAAATAAATAAAAACTGAGAAATAGTGGAACTCAATTTTGCAAACCAAGTCATGACAGTTTTTTTTAATCCATATAAAGTTCGTTGAAGCTTGCAAACCTTGTGAGGAGAATGAGTATAGCTAGTAGGAGGATGTACATTAACTCTTCATTATTGTTGTTGTTGTTATTATTATTAATATAATAATATAAATATAATTAAATTAAATTAAATTTTGAATTAAAAATGTAGAATAGATGAATAGATAAAAATAAAATGCTACTATTTTAAAATTGAGATAAATCCTTATTCTTATTTTTATTTAATTTTTATTTTAATGAGATTTATTATAGCTGGATTTATGATATTTTGTTATTTTATTTTTACTAAAAAACAATAACGTTATATCTCATTAAATGTTTTTTTTTAAAAAAAAAAAACTTAAGCGTAGAATACTAATACTGAAATAATCGGGCCCCAGATCAAAGTGACGATGCCGATTTATTTACACAAACAACCAATAGTCAAGTGGTATGCCTTCAAGGATCACTACTTTCTTCTTTACTTATTTTTATTTTTTGTTATCTCATACTAATTATATTTTGAAGGATCAAAATCTGGTCCCAAATCAGAGTGCAATTGCTGATTTATTTACACAAACAACCAGAAGTTTTCAATTTGTTTGGGATATTAATTAGTCATAAACGTCACAAAGTATACAAAGGAAATGCCAAACTTATTGGGTCCTAATCAATTAGTATCATTGTATAAGCTGGAGATGTTTTGTTTTGTTTTTCAGAATTGACCAATGTAAAATTGATTTTGAAAAGATTTAGTAATTTTTTGCTTGATTTGAATTCATCCAAAAATAATTTGATTCAATTCAAAATTAAAAAAGATTCAAAATAATTTGAAAAGAAATTGTTTTATGAGGTAATTTAAATTAATTTGATGTGCAGATCGACCTAATTGATCTGATTTAAATTATTAAAAATATTTAAGATTTATTTTAAAATTCAAATAATATTTTTTATCTTAAAAAGTTAAAATTTTGAATGATTTATTGGAAATTTTAATATGATTCTAAATAGCTTCATTTTTTTCACATTTATTTAATGACTTGACCTAATTTGTTAATAACTTGAAATGATATGATCCAATTTCATCTAAAAAAGACATAATCTAGAATTAATTTGATAAAAAAAAAAGTAACTTAATCCATAATTAAATCGACCCACACTCAACTAAGCATAATCTTGGAAGATCTTTGACTTATGGGCTTTATTTTGTTAAGAGCACATTTTTAGGCCTTCATTCTTGACTTTGGCTGAATGGTTGATATGTCTTGGGCTTCCTGAAGTGTTGGGCTTCATTGGATCAATTTACGTGCACCATTTGAAGAGTCCAAGTTTCAAACAACTTCTAATTACTCCAATGCACCAACTTTGAGCTTTAAGTTTCATGCTCTAAACCTTATGTCGAATGGGCCAATTGAACTTCTTTGCATCATTATTTATAAAGAAGCACATTTAATTTAAATAAATATGTTTTTATCCTTTCTAAATAGATATCATTAAACCAATTGAAAATTTTCAAAATCATGACACTCTACGATAATGTTTGAAAAAAATTAAGAAATGTGAAATTGTAATTGAATTGAATTATATTGGATAAACCTATCTTTATGAAAATTACATAGATATTAAACTTAATTTTTTAACTTAAAAAAATAAGTTATTTTAATTTAAGAAAAGAATACAGAAGGGATCCTTTTATCTAAGTCAACTTTTATATTTATGAGATGTAGCCATATTTTTCTAGTATTCTGTTCATATAATTAGGGCAAAATGGGTTGGATGGATGATAATGTTTTCCTCTTCTCTTAAGGATTTCTTCTATTAGCCGAATTCTTCTTCTCTTTTTCTAGATTAGAATTTCTTTGTAAGGTTTTTAAATTTGTAAGCAACTAATAAAAATTCTCGTTAGATTTTACCTTTTGATGGTTGAATATCATATAGGTCAATCACAAGACTTTCTTTTCTTACTTATTTCATTAGGATTAATGATTTTAGCATATTTTTAGGTGGTCACCTTATTATGGTTGAATTTGACTTAGGAATTTCTAGGGTTTTTCTTCTTCTATTCTTAATTAGGGTTTCAAACATGTAAGGCTATAAACAGCCTCCCTCTCCTCCCTTCCGTCAATTCGGCCATTACTAATAAATTGATGATTATTCCTTTCCTTAGCATATTGCTATAAATTTTATTTCTCTTTCTTGAGTTCTCGAAAGAACTTGATGAAGTTGTTAAGTGGATTTCTTAATAACTTTACAAAGTAGTTAATTTTAGGCTTAAATTGGCTTTAGCTAATCTAGGATTAAAATTAACAACCTTTAAATCTTTATGATTGAAGTTGCTAGAAATATATTTTTTTTAAAGAACTAATTAGGATTTAAAGTCCCTTACACTAAATTCTTGAAATGATCCTTCGAAATTCAATTCAAACATACGAGTTAAGGAATTAAACCACCCTTACATGTGTCATTTGGCATTAGAGTTTAAGGTTTCAATTATCGGGTAAGTATTCTTTGTGTTCATTGTGTTTTGCATCTTGTTCTTATGTTATCATCTTCTTTTTCTCTTAAATTCAGCCTCTTCTCATCCATTATGTCCATTTCGTTTTCTTCACTTTCTTGCATCAATTCTATTGTTTCATCATAATTAAGTGTTATTTCATCAATAATTATAGTTCCAAGTGATTTTGCATCAAATATCACAAAAATCACAAAAAAAGCTTAAATTGTGTTTTGCATGCCTCTTGAATCCAATTAAGGTTCAATAATTCTTTTGTGTTCCAATTTGTTTCCTTTGTGTTTTAGTTATCAAATTAGTTTTTTCAGCATCATAAATCATTCTTAGGTCATTAAAATCAAATTAAAATTACATGTTTTGCAAAATTTCCTTAAATTAAGGAATTTTGCAAAATAAGCTTGTTTTCTTTGTTCTAGTTAGATTTAATTGTTTCGTTCTATTCCAATTTATTTTCTTTTTTGATTAACCTTTCTTTTGTGTTTAATTTCATATTAGGATAAATTACTTTAAGAAAATCCCTAAAATTTAGGAACTTTGCTAAATTAAATTTAGGAAGAACTTGCAATTTGGTTGATTCTTTCTTTCCATTCAATTCTCTTCATTGTTTTCATCCAAATTAATTTGTATTCATTGATTAATAATTTTTGTGTCTTCAATTTTCAGATTGGAAGTTTTTCAAATTTCCTCAAATTAAGAAAACTTGAATTTTAGCTTACTTCTTAATTGTTTCTCATTCAAATTCATTTGTTTTTGCATCTAATCAATTATTTGGTTTTTCTTATGTGTCTAGGACCAAAATATATCACCCAAATTCAAGAAAAGTTGAAATTACAAATTTTCCCCTATTCCTTTAATTCGGCCTAAACTAGTTCAATTGTGTTATTTTGTGTTTTCTTTGAGTTCTAGTTTGTAATTTAGCTTTAAATAAATAAAAAAGAGAAATAAATATGTCAAAAAAAAAAAAAGAAGAAAGGATATTAAAAGAAAAAGAAGGAAAAGAAGGACAAAAAAAAAAAAGAAAAGAAAAAAAGAAGCTAATTATAAAAGATTTCAAATTGGTTGATTTGCAAAACTTTGAATTTGGCCTAAAAACCAAAATTTCTATTTATTTTGTTTCATTCAAGCTTTTCAATTTTTTTTTTTATTTCTTTCCAGTTTTCCTCAAATTATGAATTGGCTTTAAGTTCTAGCTAACCATTTTTCTTCATGCTATTGGTTTTTAATTCAATTCCTTTGTTACCTAGCATTATAAGTTTTGAATTACTTATTTGTTAAGTAATTAGGGATTGATTTGACACTAGTAACTTTAGTTACTAAAGAACTTAAAGAAAAGAACTAAGAGAGGTAAAAGGCAAGAGTGTGTGAGATCATAAGAGGGAAAATGCCTTATTGTGCAAAACACGAGGAGAGGAACATTTTTCAAGTGTAAACACGTAAGGGAGTGATTTTGTAAGGTTTCTATTTGTTTTATTACTTCTTGTTTATAATAGTAGGTTAGGGGTCAAAAAGGCTTTAATGGCCAACAAGATACAACAACAACAAACCAAAGATCACAAATTTCTATAGAAAAGGTGGTCTTTAGGAGTTCTTAAAATAAGAAAAGGATATGGAGTTCAAGTTTGAATACCACAATTGTCTCGAACAAACTAATGTACTAAATGCTACTCTTTAATTTGAAGAGTGGTGGGAATGCGACAATTGACATTAGCTAGTGACTATTATGGATGAAATCCTATCTTTAGTGACTATTATGGATGAAATCCTATCTTTACATGGCAAGGGCTAAAGAAAAGAATGCAAAAGTGGTTTGCACTTAATTCCTATAAAAAAATCATTTCAAAGGCTTACACAAGCTTTTAGGAGAATTATAGATCAAAAGGCTACCATTAATGATGAGATTCATATTCCTAAAAGTACAAGTGACATTCAAACTTCTTCTTTACATAATGATGAGATACCTACATTAAAAGTTTGTTCCAATGTTCAAATTGTAAATCTCATACATGATGATGTATTTGTTGTAAGTAAAGATGATGAAAAAAAGAAAATAAAATAAAAATAGAGACATAGTGCGCATGAGAGTGAAAAAATAATTATTATGTAATAAAACGAGAGCTGTGAGAAAACCCATGAATGGTGCGAGCAAACAGTGAAAAAATGAGAGCTTGGAGTGGATGCATATAAAAAAAAAAGAGGTGCATGCAAAAGGAGAGAGTGTGTAAAAGAAAGCCCTAATGTTAAAAAAAAAAAATGATGAAATTGAAACCAATTCTTCCAAAAAAGCCATAACTGTGTTTTTGCTCAAAAAGATGTATTACACTATTAATGAAATTTACAATCTTTTGTATAGTGCTTTCATATCTCATTTGCAAGGTTATGAAGAATGGTTTTTAATGGAAGAGCCTAGCCAAAAAGCTAACTTAACTCTTAATTCTTTTGATGATGGTGCTATAATGAAGAGTGAGGTTGCAAATTTATGGAACAGGAGGTTTTGTACTACTTGTTTAGATGTTTCTTCATGTTTTTTTATTTTAGACTTTCATGTTTTTTTAATTTTAAACGTGATCTTACTTGTTTTAATTCTTGTTTTGTGTTTTTAGGTGGTTTCCTAGCTTTAAATGTTTGATTTCTTCTTTTAATTCACACTTTTGTGTTTTCAAGAATTCTTTGTCAAAAATGTTTTAACTTTTCTTTTTGCATTTTTCCTTCTTCTTTAAAATGTTTTACATGTTTTAATTTTTTTCCTTTTTGTTTTAGGCATGATTCCTATAGGAAAAGTTCTTTGAAATTTAGTTTTTGTGTTTTTACTTCTCTTCCTTTTTCTAAACGTTTGATTTCCTTGTCTAATATTTCTAAACATTTGTTTTACAATCCTTTTTATTTTCGATGTTGGTTAGGTAGAAAATTTTCCTTTGATTTCAAGAATTCCTTTATTTCTAATGTTTCTAATTGTTCTTTCAGTCTTAACTCTTGTTTAAAATCTAGATTTTCTTTACTTAATGTTTTTGTTAAAAAGAAATTCTATGCTTTAGCATTTCTCTATAGTAGATGGAAAGCGATTTCTAGGATTTCTTTTAGATATTTGATTTTGATTCAAACTCTTTTTGCTAAATTTTTGATATATTTTATGTGTACTAACCTTGTTTTAAGTAGTTTTATGCAAGTTATATTTGATCTGAGTGGGAATACTTACAATTTTCATGGTAAGTTTGATTTAGATTTATCTTGATTAGTTCTTATGTTTGATTTTTACTCTTTTTTTGGCCAAGATTTAAGAATGAATCTTTCCAAAGAAGGAAGAAATTATGCAAAAAAACTCAATTGGCTCATTGGACATAAGGTTTAGAGCATGGAACTTAGACTCTTTAAATGATGCACTTAAATTCATCCAATGAAGCCCAACATTTGAGAAAGCCTAAGACCCATCATCCCTTTAGCCAAAGTCAAGAATGAAGCCTAAAAATGTATTCTTAAGGAAATAAAGCCCGCAAGTCAAAGATCTTCTAAGATTATACTTAATTGGTAATGTTTTCCTCTTTTCTTAAGGATTTTTCCTATTGCCCAATTTCATCTTCTCCTTTTTGGATTAGGATTTTTTGTTAGTCTTTTATGTTTGTAAGTAACTAAGAAAGATTCTTGCTATATTTTACCTTATGATGGTCGAATACCATGTGAACAAATCGAAAGGCTTTCTTTTCTTGCTTATTTCATTGGAATTAACGATTATAACATATTTATAGGCAGCAAACTCATTATGGCTGAATTTGACTGAGGATTTTCTAGGTTTTTGCTTCTTTTTTTTCTTAATTAGGGTTTCAAACATATAAGGCAATAGATAGCCTCCACTTCATTCGATCATTACTAATGAATGGATCATTCTTTTTTCTTGGCATATTACTAAGAGATTGAGTTCTCTTTCTTGATTTCTTGAAAGAACTTGGTGAAGTTGTTAGGTTGATTTCTTAATAACTTTGCAAACTAGTTAATTTTGGACTTAAATTGGTTTTAGCTAATCTAGGATTAGAATTAACAACCTTTATATTTTTATAATTCAAATTGCTAGAAATAGATTTTCTAGAGGTCTAATTAGGATTTAAAAGTCCTTTACACTTGATTCTTGAAACGATCCTTGGAAATTCAATTCAAGCATACAAGTTAAGGAATTAAACCACCCTTGCACGTATCAAATAACTAAAAAGAAATTATTTATCCAAGCAATATTTAAATAAATTCTATCATTTTTAAAATTTATTCCAAGTAAATATGTCCATAATAAATAAGTTGATAGAAAAATAGCTTCATGATCATGTATTCCAACCTAATTTTGCTTTTTTATGTTTGACTATAGTTGTTAAATTAAAAGTTAGATGGTTTAGAATTCAATTTAATGAAAAAAGCTCGTTTGATGATATATCACATGTCAAACTTGTGATTTTCATTGGATGACCATGACTTCACTTAGCCGTGCTAGTGAGCTTGTTTTGCTAAATTTCATTTTGAGATAGAAAAATATACCTTATTGTATATGCACACTCTTCTCATTCAAGATCATGTATTTTGTTTGCATGACCATGACTTTGAACTGCTAATTCTTAATTTGATGGAGAATCTAATGTTTTGCCTAGAACAAAGTGTTATGGCCATCATGATTATACAAGCTCAAAACTTGTTCTTCTCATTATTCTTCTTTTCATTTCAAACATTTTCTTATTATTCTACCGTACTCCAAACTCACTTTTTATAAATGGATGTTTGAAAACATAAAATTACTCTAAAAATTAGAAATAGACTCATTGGGAACTTTCAATAAAAACTTAGCACCTTTGCTAGATGATCATAGGTCAACGAAAAAAGTTAAACTCCTATAAAAGGCTTTAGATGTCATGGTTAAGCAATCATATGTTAAGAAACTCATACACCAAACTAAAAATTCAAGAATTTTGAAAATGAGTATGATAAGGGGATGGGCTTCGAAGATGGAACCGATAGGACTTTGGGTGAGAAACATTTTGATAATGATAATTGACATGGTTGAAGCTCTATTAAGAAAAAGCATATGAAACATCAATAACAATATATTAAAAAAACTATTGATTTGCATACGAACATTAAAAATACATGGTTGTATTAATCTACTGATTCTCATCAGAATATCAAGAAAATAGATATGCAAAATGCATTGATTTAGAAGAAGACAAAAACTTGGAAATAAAGATAAACTTCTTAATCAATTTTCATTTAATTAAATACTGATTCTTTGAGCCATCAAGCTTACAGTATTTAAAAGGGAACACCAATATGGCAAAATTGGTAATTAACTAACTTAAAGGCATAAAATATTAATTTTTTCATTTTTAACAAATTTGTAACTATTGCAAATCTGAAAAATACAAATTAAAATTAAAAAATTAAAAGGATAAAATACCAAATACACCCTCGAACTTGTCTCAAAGTGATAATAAAGGACCAAATTAACTTTTTCTTATCAAATTTACCCGTGAACTTGTATTATTACGTCGAAATTACCCCTTAGTAGTACTTTTGCACACAATTATGCTCATATTTAATCCATTTCTCCCTATAACTGTTGTAATTAGATGAATAAGCAAAATTATTACTCCACAAAGACATCATTATGTCAAAGTGAAATTGTGTTTTTGAGATTTAAAGATTTTGGATTTAGGAAAAACTGTATTTTTGTTAAAATATATCTAAGTTTGCTTATCTTAAATGTGTTTATGATCGTATAATTTTGCTCATTTATCTAACTACAATAGATATATGTAGAAATAGTTTAAACATGAGTATAATGGTGTGCAAAAATATTGCTAAGTTGTAATTTTGACACAATAATACAAGTTTAGGGGTAAATTTAATGAAAAAAGTTTATTTTGTCATTTATTGTTTAGGAGTTTATTTGGTACTTTAACCAAATTAAAATCATTTTCAAATTTTAATTTTTTTAAAAAGATATTAAATTGGAAAATCCTTATAAAAATGTTAAAAGTGCAAATTTAGAAGGCCAAATGATGGAATTTGTCTAAAAAGTGACATACCTTATAAGCAAAGTTATAAGTTTCAATCATTGGCCCATTTTCTATTAAGCTTTAGACTCAAAACAATGGAAACTCCTAATTGAAGAATTGCTTATAGTTCTTTATTTTTATTATTTTTTAGGGCTAATTTTTTATTAATTAAGTATATTTTAGAAAAAATACTAGATAATGTCTTACTTTTGGTTTGTATTTTGTAATTTTATAGGAAATCTTGAAAATTGGCATTTATTGTTGAAATATGAGAGTTTTCTAGATCAAATTGTGCAGCTATAGAAGTTCAAGGACCAAATAGAAATTTGACCATTCATGGACCCATTTTGACATTTTTCAAGACAAAGTTTGAGTCCAATTTTCATTCAAATTTTGAAGACTCGAGAAGACCATGCAAAATTGGAAATTTCACCGGCTCCTATTGAAGAGAGGAAGTTTGGTTTGATTCCTAATTGGTGGAGGATTCTATTTTTCCTATTTTAAAGAGGAATAAGAGACTATAAATAGGAGAGGAAAAAGATGAATAAAAAGAAAATTACATTTTAGAGAGTTTTTACTTTGTTTTATTTTTGGAGAAGAAGTCATCCATAAAAGAAAGATTATTAGTCAACTATCATGTTTGAAAAGAAGAATACAATGGTTTTTATCATGAACAATTTTCTATTTTATTTTGATGTTGGTTAGTAATTCAATTATAAACTAAATTAATTAGGCACTTGGGTATGATAAACCCTAAGATGAGTTTTGAATTGTGATTTTTTTAGATAATACAATCTTTTCGTTATTTTATGAAATTCAATTGTGTTTGCTCTTTATTACCTTGAATTGATATATCTGGAATATTAATTCTTGTTTTAATTCTTTAAACATAGATTGATAAATCAAGTTATTGAATAGATCTAATATAATTGAAAGGAGTTCCATGCACCCCTAGAGATAGGATAACATAAATCTTCCGGATTAGGGTCAAACCTAGTAGTGAAATTCAAGGAACTATAATGCAATTTTAGGGGTTTTAATTAGGAAGAGATTCCAATTAATCAACCTAGAATTAGATGTTAATGATCTTGAGAAAGACTTTAATATAGTAAAGGAATTTCCACAGTTCCATAAACATTGAATTAGATTGTATTGTCAAAAAATCAATTTCTTAATAAGTCTTAGGGGGATTCAATACCTGAGTACTATTTGTCATATTGATCACTTTTTTTTTCCACCCTTTAGTTTATATTTTCATTATTTTAAGTTGTTGAATTATTTTATTTTATTAGTTAATTAATTCACTTAAAATTATCAATTAAATAATAGAGAAAAAGCTAATACTAGTACTTTTAGTCCTTGAGGGATTAACACTCGATACTCTTACACTATATACTATACTTGATAGGTGCACTTGCCTATTCAATTTATAAGTATTAGCAACAAATCGTATCAAGTTTTTTGCGCCGTTGCCGGGGATTAAAATATTAGGAATACTTCATATCTATTAATTTAGCCATTTTTTTCTTTCGTAATTTTTTCTTCTTTTTCTTTACATCCTATTTTACCCTTCTTGTTTTAGTTTTGTTATGGTTTCTAGTCTTTTCAGAGGCTTTAACAGTTTATGACTCGAAGCAACACAATTGAGCTAAAACTTGAAGATCCTGAAATAGAGAGAACTTTTCATCAAAATTTAAGTCAAAAGCATCAAGGAAAGATTGAGCATAATCAAGAGATAGTAATTATGACAGATTGCCAAATGACTATGTTTGACTATGCCAAACCCACTGTGATGGATGCTGGAATAAGCATAGTGAGATCTGATGTTGCAACCAATAATTTTGAAATAAAGCCTAATATCATTCAAATGGTGCAACAGTCAGTACAATTTGATGGTTTGCCAAATGAAGATCCAAATTCTCATCTAGCTGATTTCTTGGAAATATGCAACACTTTCAAGATCAATGGAGCTACAGATGATGTCATTCATTTAAGGTTATTCCCATTTTCATTAAGGGGAAAGGCCAAATGGTGGTTGAACTCACTTCCTAAGGGTTCTATTACTACATAGAACTAGATGACAGAGAAGTTCTTATTGAAGTATTTTCCACCTGTGAAGTCAACAAACTTAAGGAATGATATCTCATTGTTCATTCAATCAAATTCTGAGTCACTTTATGAGACATAGAAACACTTTAAGGATTTGTTGAAGAAGTGCCCACAACATAGGTTGGACACTTGGTTTCAGATTTAGACATTCTACTATGGATTGAATCACATGACTCGTCAAATGATAGATGCAGTGGCAGGAGATTCTCTTAAGAATAAGACACCAGAAGGTGCTCAAGCATTGATTGAGAAAATGACAATGAATGAATATCAGTGATAAACAAATTCAAGGAGTAACAAACCTACTAGTATGTATAATCTTGATATAATCACTGCTTTAGCAAGTCAAGTTGAATCTTTGAATAGGAAGATTGATGGATTCATTTTAGCACCACAAATGGGTCAAGTGTTGCAATGCGACTCGTGTGGAATGGGACATAAAAGCCAAGAATGCCTTAATATGCTTGGAATACAACAAGAACGAGTGGACTATATGGGGAGCATTCCAAGATCACAAAATAACCCTTATAGTAACACCTATAATCCAGGATGGAGAAACCACCAAATTTCTCATGGGGAGAACCAAGGGCAACAAAGGAATAATCCTCCACTAGGTTATCAACAACAGCAACAACCACCCTAAGAGAATAAATTAAATTTAGAAGAGTTAATGACCAAATTCATTTAAGTTTCCAATGCCTGACTCCAAGCTCAAGATGTCACTTTAAAGAATCATGAAACAATGTTGAGAAATCAAGGAGCTTCCATCCATAATTTAGAAAATCAAATTGGATAGTTTGCTAAACTGATTTCAGAAAGGCCACAAGGTAGTTTGCCTAGTAATACAGAGACGAATCCTATGGAACATGTGAAGGCGATCACCCTTAGGAGCAAAAAAGAATTACAAGCTGGACCTAAAGCTCAAGTCGAGGAGAAGAGTTTAGTTGCGAGCCGAGACCAAGGTGATGCATGTCCTAAGCAGGTTAAGGAATTCAAACCTACCATTCCATATCTTGCGAGACTTAAGAAAGATCACATATATGAACATTATGGTAAGTTTCTGGAACTCTTTAAACAACTCCACATTAACTTACTATTTGTTTAAGCTCTTTCGTAGATGCCCAAGTATGCAAAATTTCTGAAAGAACTCTTAGCCAACAAGAAAAGACTTAAGGAGTTATCTATAGTGATCCTTAGTGAGGAATGCTCGGCTATCTTGCAAAACATGTTACCTCGAAAGCTCAAGGATCCAGGGAGTTTTACTATCCCCTATCTTATTGGTGATTTGATAATCGATAGGGCTTTAGCTGATCTAGAGGCAAGCATAAACCTAATGCCTTATAAATTATTTGCTAAGTTAGGATTAGGGGAGCCTAAACCAACTAAAATTAGTATTCAATTAGCTGATATATCAATTAAATACCCTAGAGGTATCATTGAGGATGAGTTGGTGAAGGTAGACAAATTCATCTTTCCCACTAATTTTGTCATACTTGAAATGGATGTCGATGTTGAGGTTCTATTAATTTTAGGTCGACCATTTTTGGCTACAAGTAGAGCTTTAATTGATGTTAGTGCGGGTAAATTAGCTTTAAAGGTTAGAGATGAAGAAGTGAACTTTAAAATTTCTGATGCTTTTAAACACTTACTTGATCAAGATGACACTTATTATGTCATTGATTCTATGGATTGTGTTATTTCTAATTGTATGCAAACAATTATCTCTTAAGATCCTTTAGAGCATTATCTTGTTCAAGGTAAAGAGATAAGCAAAGAAGAAGGTGTGAGAAGTGAGCAAGCAGCCTATCTAGAGGCTAATGAAATAACAATAAGGGGGCAAGCTTTTGAGTAGATTGATAGGAGTGAGGAATACAAATTAAAACCATCCATTGAAGACACACCTACGTTAGAGTTAAAGAAATTGCCTATGCATTTGGAGTAGGCATTTTTGGGAAAAGATTCAAAGCTCCCAGTGATTATAACATCTGATCTGAAAGAGGTTTAAAAGGAGAAACTTTTAACTATACTTAAAGAACACAACAGGGCAATTGCTTAAAAGATTTCAGACATAAAAGGAATTAGTCCCTCTTTTCGCACCCACAAGATTCTCATGGAGGATGACTTCAAACCAGTTGTGCAACCACAAAGGAGACTAAATCCTAACATGAAAGAAGTTGTAAAAACTGAGGTGATTAAATTACTTGATGCATGAGTCGTTTACCCTATTTCTAACAGTTTATGGGTAAGCCCTGTACAGGTAGTACTAAAGAAAAGAGGAGTGACAGTTGTTCCAAATGAGAAGAATGAGTTGATTCCCATAAGAACTGTCATTGGGTAGAGAGTATGCATTGACTACCGAAAGTTAAATGATGCCACAAGGAAAGATCACTTCCCTTTACCTTTCATAGATCAAATGCTGGAGTGACTATCAGGGCATATGTACTGTTATGTACTATTGTTTCCTAGATGGTTTATGTGGTTACTTTTGAATCCCTATTGCTCCGGAGGACCAGGAAAAGATAACATATACTTGTCCCTATGGTATGTTTGCTTATCATCCAATTCCTTTTTGATTATGTAATGCACCTGCTACTTTTCAACGATGCATGATGGCAATTTTTGATGAACTTGTGGAAAATATTATGAAAGTATTCATGGATGATTTCTCCATTTTTGGTGACTCTTTTGATTTATGCCTTCATAATTTAGAAAGAGTGTTTAAACATTGTGAGGAGACGAATTTGGTGTTAAATTAGGAAAAATGTCATTTATGGTGCAAGAGGGTATAGTTTTAGGGCACAAAATCTCGTGTAGGGGGACTGAAGTAGATAGAGCAAAAATTGAAACTATTTCTAAGTTGTCACCCCTGACTTCAGTTAAGGCAATTAGGAGTTTTTTAAGACATGCTGGGTTTTATAGAAGGTTCATTGAGGACTTTTCTAAGATTGATAGGCCTTTAACTAAGTTGCTTGGAAAAGATGTGGCATTTGTGTTTACTCAAGAATGTTTAGAAGCATTTAACATTCTTAAGAACAAATTGACCAATGCCCCAATCATGGTAGCACCAAATTAGACTATTCCTTTTGAAGTAATGTGTGATGCAAGTGACTTTGCAATTGGCACAGTTCTCAGACAGCGGAAAGACAAGCATTTTCAGCTATCTACTATGCTAACAAGACTCTCACGGACACCCAAAAGAATTACACAACTACGAAGAAGGAGTTACTAGCTATGGTGTTCGCGTTTGATAAATTTAGATTTTATTTAATATTGTCTAAAGTTGTTGTTTATACTGACCACTCTGCTCTGCATTATTTGTTCACTAAGTCAGATGCAAAACCTAGATTAATTCGATGGATTTTACTGTGACAGGAATTTGATCTTGAGATCCATGATAAGAAGGGTACTGAAAACCTAGCAGTTGACCATCTATCTCGTTTAGAGAATCCTAATTTGGAAAAGCTCGATGAAGCCGAGATCAATAATCAATTTCCTAAAGAGCATATTTACAACATTAAAGAAGCAAGTGATTTAGATGTTCCATGGTTTATTGACATAGCAAATTTCTTGGGAGGTGAAGTTCTACCAAAGGGAATGTCTTATCATCAAAAGAGAAATTTCTTTTCAGATTTGAAGAATTACTTTTGGAAGGATCCCTACTTGTTTAAAATTTATGCAGATCAAATTATAAGGAAATGTGTCCCAACTTTGGAAGGATGAAAAATCTTAGACCATTGCCATGCTGGACCCGCTGGAGGGCATTATAATGCAAATAGGACAACCTAAAAAAATCTGCGAATCAAGTTTTTATTGGCCGACTATCTATAAAGATGCCCAAATGTATGTAAAGCAATGTGATAATTGCCAACGATTAGGTAATATCTCTCGTCGTAATGAAATGCCTCAAAACTATATTTTGGTATGTGAAATATTCGATATTTAGGATATTGACTTCATAGGCCCTTTCTCGACTTCATTTGGAAATAAATACATCTTAGTTGCTATAAATTATGTTTCTAAGTGGGTCGAAGCACAAGCTTTATCCATAAATGATGCTAGGGTTGTAGTTAAGTTCCTTAAGAAACTATTATCATGTTTTGGTGCACCTCGAGCAATAATAAGTGATAGGGGCACTCATTTTTGTAATGAGCAATTCAAAGAAGTGTTTCAAAAGTATGGTATTACATAGAGTTACAACCCCGTATCACCCTCTAATGAGCAGCCAAGTTGATGTAGCTAATAGGGATCTCAAAAGGATTCTTGAAAAGACGGTTGCACAATCTAGGAAAGATTGGTCCCTTAAGTTAGATGATGCTCTTTGTTCTTATAGAACACTTATTGGCACTATGCAGTATAGGTTAGTTTATGGAAAAGCATGTCATATACCTGTAGAGCTTGAGTATAAAACATATTAAGTTTGTGCTTTTATTGTTCCTAGTGCTTCATTATGGGCGATTCTGCACTCTGTTTGGGTATTATCTTGCTGGAATATTTTTTTGTTAGTGTTATTCCTCTTGGTTGTGTTGTGTATACTGGTTTTCATTATGAGTTGTTTAGCCCGTCATTCTATAATTGCATCTCATGTCTCAGCGTCGACTTTCAAAATGACTTGCTCAACGCACTGCCAATTTCGATGACACACGATTTACTTCCATGGTACATTTGACTTGGTACGATAAGCATATTCAACATAAATTCATTAGTGAACATTCTATTAATTCAGGTATTGATACGTCACTCTGCATTCGAGCTGCATTTAATACGTTAGGATGGGAACGAATCTTGGATTTTTAGGGTCAATATTGCCCTTAAATAGTTTGTGAATTTTACACTAACATTGAAAACAAAATAACCGGAAATTGTTTAAAGATTCATTCTTTTGTTCGTGGTCAGAGAGTAGTGCTCACTTGCGCTTCTTTTGCGTCTTTTTTAAGAGTTCCAAATGTCAGCCTTTACTTATTTTAGGTCCTAATCGAATCACCGGTTAGCACCGCATCCCAAGTGATAGAACTTTTAATTTTTATAGAGCCACTTCTCAATTAGGCTTAGTTGCATGCTACCAACGAGACCATTCATGGTACTTATCTAGGCATTTAGATGCCTGTTCGAGAGTCTTAATTACATTATTGGCGTTTAATGTCTTTCCTAAGATTAGTGCTCTTAATAAAGTGTGCCTTTGTGATATTTACCTTACGCATAAAATGATCCATGGTTTAGGTGATATCGACAGTGTCCCTTTAGCTCCCATTTTAATTACTTGCATTCATGATGTTGTTCGTCTCTTGAGGTCACACAAAAATTTTATTTTCCCCATGCTTTTAACCAATCTTTTTTGCAAGTTTAGAGATTGATTTTGCAAGTGCACGCATGGTTCCTATGGAGTCGCCAATACCTACTGATACACTCCACCATTTAAGCTTCTTCTTTGCTAACACCCACACTCGACCATCCACTATCCTTGATCCCTCACCTTCCGAGGATGATGCTTTTGCTGATGTAGGGCAAGCAAGACCATTACAGGAACCTCCACCAGCATTTGGTGAACCTACCCAACATCTACTGTCCCACTTACTTTGCGACATTCACACATTGCATGAATGCCAAAATCGCTTAGAAGATGTGCAAAACCAAATGTCTCAACAATTGGTTTAACATGGTGAGCTCCATATTTAAATTCGAGATTCTGTGCAACGTCTTCTGTTGCGGTCTCCTCCACCTACCTCTTGAGATTCCAGGGAAGTTTCCTAATTACTTTATTTTTTTTATTATGTTAATTATTTTGTTTTGTTGTGCTAAAAACTTATCATACACATTGCGGACAATGTGTCTTAAGTGTGGAGGAGGGTTTGTATTTTTTGATAATTTTTATTTGTTCTTATTTTATTTTTATATATGAAAAAATTAATTAAATTAAAAATTAATGTTTATTTGCTTTATTATGTGAATGACTCATTATTTGCTTAGTAGTTCCCTCATTTTTATCTTAATTTGGTCCAAATATCTAACTGTGCTTTAAATTCACTTTCTTAAATTGCAAATCTTGTTTTCTACCATAGTTATTTAATTATCACTATCTTTAAAAAAAATCCCAAGGTTTGAAAGTGTACAAATTTTAAAAAAATTAAAATTCATTTTTTTTACACTATAAAGAAAGGTTTGAGCCTCTTTTCCTTGTAATGTGCTTAATTTTGTGAATTCTTTGTTGAGTGAGTCCTTAAATAGTACTAGAGTCTCTAGAACTTGATTTGTTATCATTTTGAGACCACATTATCGAATATAAGGATAAAAATGATTAAGGCAATTTAGGATTAGTCATTTGTTCTCTTTTCTTTCTTCATCCACCCTTTTATGTATTTAGTAGGCCTCATTGAGCCTACAAAAACCCTATTTTTGTTTATAATCCCATGCTTAGCTAGCCAATGAAACCCAGTCCCTTAAAATATTAAAATCGATCATGTTTGGTTTAAGATGAGATTTGGTTTCTACAATTACAAGGGGTTGTTTCATGAAATTAATGAGAAGTCTTAAGTATGAAGTTGAGTATTTTATTCTTTAGGGTAGAAATGAGAGAATGCTATTTGATTAATTACTTAATTTGTGAATTGTTACCTTGTGTGATTCTATAGTAATCTTATTTCTTCCTCTTAAAAAAAAAAAAAAGAGTAAAAAAAATTGAATGATATAAAAAAAGAGAAAAAAAAGAAAGTTCAAAATAAAAGAGGAAGAAGATGATGTATTTCTTTATTAAGGCAGTTCAATTCTATTTTGTAAAAGATATCAAGTAAGGACCGAGAATTTCTATTATTTTTAAGGTCCATGAGAGTGATATTATGTTTTGGTGTGAGATTTGTTCTTTATTGAGATATCATGTGAATTTCATTTGAGAGAGTATTTAGTAAGCATGATCAATTATTTTGCAGTCCACTAGGTTAAAAACGCCTACCCTCTACTAAGGCCCTATTACAACTAAAAGAAAGACCTTTTGATTTATGCTTGTATTTGAATTAAAATGGTAAAGAAGTGATTTATTTTCAAGCTTATGGTTGACTTTTAGGCTATTTGTGAATGATGAAAGCATACACTAACCTTAAAACACTTGGAAAGAAGGTTACGTTGTGTGAAACTTAATAAATAATTTTTTTTGGGATTTGTGAATAGATAACCATTGATGCATTTGATTTAGGGTAGTTATGATTAAATAAGTATGCTAGAACTCAAAGTTTTGCAAGTTTGAGAACTAATGAATTTTTGGCATAACTCGGTTAATTCGATTTGTTATGATGACCATGAGGGGATGAAATGTGTTTATGAGTCAATTGTGTTAGTTTTTATGTGTTTTATGCTTAGTGTTTTTCTTGTTTTGTTTTGAGTCTTTTGTTTGTCTTTTTCCATTAGCTTAGTATTTTTATTTAGGGACAAGCAAAATGCTAAGTGTGGGAGAATTTGATAGTTCTTTATTTTTATTATTTTTTAGGGCTAGTTTTTCTATTAATTAAGTCTATTTTAGAAAAAAAATACTAGATAATATCTCAGTTTTAGTTTGTATTTTATAATTTTATAGGAAATCCTTGAAATTAAAGCTTATTGGTGAAATATGAGAGTTTCTTAGTCAAATTATGCAATTTCAGAAGTTCAAGGACCAAATAGAAATTTGACCATTAAGGGACCAATTTTGATATTTTTCAAGACAGAGTTTGAGTCCAATGCAAAATTGGAAATTTCACTAGGCTCCTATTAGAAAAAGGAAGTTTAGTTTGATTCCTAATTGGTGGAAGATTCTATTTTTTCTATTTTAAAGAGGAATATGAGACTATAAATAGGAGAGGAAAAAGAAGGATAAAAAGAGAATTATATTTTAGAGAGTTTTTGCTTTGTTTTATTTTTGGAGAAGAAGCCATCTACAAGAGAAAGATTATTAGTCAACTATCTAGTTTGAAGAGAAGAATACAAGGGTTTTTATCATGAACACTTTTCTATTTTATTTTCTCTTTATTTTGATATTGGTTAGTAATTCAATTATGAACTAAATTAATTAGGTACTTGGGTATGATAAACTCTAAGATGAGTTTTGAATTGTTATTTTTTTAGATAATACAATCTTTTCATTATTTTATGGAATTCAATTGTGTTTGCTTTTTATTACCTTGAATTGATAATCCAGAGTATTAATTATTGTTTTAATTCTTTAAACTTAGATTGAGAAATCAAGTTATTGAATAGATCTAGCATAATTGAAAGGAGTTGCATGTACCTCTAGAGATAAGATAACACAAATCTTCCAGATTAGGGTCAAACCTAATAGTGAAATTCAAGAAACTATAATGCAATTTTAGGGGTTTTAATTAAGAAGAGATTCCAATTAATCAATCTAGAATTAGATGTTAATGATCTTGAGAAAGACTTAAATATAATAAAGGAATTTCCACAGTTCCATAGACATTGAATTAGATTGTATTGTCGGAAAATCAATTTCTTAATAAGTCTTAGGGGGATTCAATACCTAAGTGTTATTTGTCATATTGATCACTTTTTTTTTTCACTCTCTAGTTTATATTTTCATTATTTTAAGTTGTTGAATTATTTTATTTTATTAGTTAATTAATTCACTTAAAATTACTGGTTAAATAATAGAGAAAGAGCTAATACTCGTACTTTTAGTCCTTGGGGGTTTGACACTCGATACTTTTACGCTATACTATACTCGATAGGTGCACTTGCCTATTCGATCTACAGGTATTAGCAACGGATCGTATCAATTGCCAAAACTATTAAAGTGCTATTAGGCATATTATTTTCTTTCCCATTTATTTATAAATGCCAATTCATGCTCATCTGCCATATTATTCCTCCCAAGATAGAAAAAATTCACCATTGAATTGGCACTAGTATCATCACCAAAAGAACACCATAAAAAGAAGTAAGGTGTTTTTACATTGAACATATCTGAAATGTGAATATGACTAAGCAATCTAAGGTGATAAGCATTAGAATTATTATTATTATTTTTTATGACCTCTAAAGGAAAATTTTTCTTATTACACTTGTTATAATCATCTTTAGAAAACTAATCCCTAATGCACATAGCCCACACAAAATCCCCCATATCCAATTTCATATTTCACCTTTTTTTATCTACAACTACCTTATATTTTAAAGAAGCCTAAACTAAATTTTTATGGACATCTTTGTGAACATCTTGTAAGCTAAACATAAAATCGATTATCTTACCATGTACCCTAGTCTTACTAGGTAATGAAATCATATTTAAAAGACATTTACGATCATAAGAATATGCCACTTGAAAATGACTAAACCTAGTGCTTCTAAATGTGATTATGCATAAATTTAGCTTGATGTAACTTATGTTCCTAAGACTTCACATGATATAGCATAGTAAATTGCCCAACAATTGATTAACCACTTTTGTTCATCCGATTATGGATGATTGACGTTATTGAAATTAAGTATTCACCATTTTTCATAGACTCTGCCAAAAATGGCTAAGAAACCTGGTTTCTTGATTTGAAAAAATAGGAAACGACAAACCACAAAGATAATACACTTCTCAAAAATACAACTAGGGAATGTGCACAACATTAGTCATTTTCTAACATGCACAACATTGGTCATTTTTTAGAAAATAAATTTATAAAAACATAGATGAAATCATTACTTCATTTTGTTCGCAATAGCCCTCAACACAAAATCCATAGTAACATTTACCCAAGGCTGGGATGGAATGGGTAAAGGCATATATAATGTTGCATTAGTGGTTGTTCCCTTTGACATGTGATAGATACAAACTGATCTTCCTTTTAAAAATTGTAGAACAAAAATAGGAAGCTTGTACCAATTGCAAAGCTTTGTCTCATCGCACATGACCTTCCCATGCAATTTCTAAATGATTTGTAATTATTAACTATAATTGAAAACATATAACTAGTTGCCTCAAAATAAAAATTCATAATGTGGCAGGAAATTAGACTTTTCACCTACCTTTTCCATAATTCTAGACAAATACGAATCAATATTAAGCAAATCACAAAATGTGTAAAAGCTAAGTACATCAACTTGCATATTTATGAGAAGGTTGTTCCTATGACTCAATGCATCAACCACTATATTGGACATACTAGCTTTATGTTTTACCATAAAGGTAAAATGTTAAAAATAAGTAGCCTAACAGGCATGTCTTGGCACCACTTTATCTTACCCAAACAAATGCTTTAAGGCTTCATGATCAGTATATAAAATAAACTCCTGTTGGAAAAGATAATGATGCAAATGTTTGGTAGATTTCATGATCGCATAACACTTTATATCATAAGTGTTATATCTCAACTTAGGCCCTAATAATTTTTCACTAAAATACACCACTAGTTTACTATGTTGGCTTAAGACTATAATCCCCACCTTAGAAGCATCATAATGTAACTCAAATGATTAAGAAAAATCTAGCATAATTAAAATTAGAGCAATGGTCAAGTGTCATTTGATAACTTGGAATGTTTTCTCTACATCATCTATTTATTGAAATTTCACTCTTTTCATACATTCAGTTATAGGAGCCATAATGCTGCTAAAGTAAGAAATGAAATGCTTATAGAATAACACTAAGCCATGAATGTTATGAAACTTAATAAATGTTAGAGGTTGGGGCCAATTCTTTACTATTTCAAATTTGCTTTATTGACTTATAGTCGTTCTCTAAACATAATATAACCTATAAATAACACCTTAGGCATCATGAAGACACACTTTTTAATAGTAGTATGATTTTTTTTTTCTAGTGTAAATACACAACATTTCTTATACATGTTGCATGTGCACATTAGGGCCTACTTTATAAACCAATATATCATTAAAGTATATTACCATATCAAAATTATTAATAAATGGCCTCAAAGCTTTGATTCATCACTTAAATGAAAGCATTACAACCTAAATGACATCAACAACCATTGATACAATCCCTCATGAGTCATTTCCTCTCATTTTTAGGTTGAATTGAAATTTTGCAATAATCATTGTTTAAAAATCTAACTTTGTAAGACAATAACTCAATTGATTTGATCTAGTAAGTCATCTAGGCATGGAATAATGAATTTGTATCTCATATTAATTTTATTCATAGTGCAACTATTTATATATGTATGCCTTTATCCATCTTTCTTTAGCATTAGAACAACCAACACTGCATAGGGACTTAAATTTATAGGTTATATTATGTAGCTCCTTAACCTACTTCCATAACTTTTCATGCTCGTTAGGACTCATCATGTAATAGATCTTTAGGATAAATTTCTATAGGTTCTAATTCAATTTAATGTCGGAATAACCCATAGGGGAGGTAATCCATCTCAGAAACTCATTCATGAAACATACCGAAAAATTCAAAAATTAAAAGATTCATAACTACTTGATTATCTACCTTTGTACCAACCTCTCACTACAAAATAAAAGCCTATTAGTGATGGACAAAATCCATCGCCAAAAGGTAAAAATCTGTTGCTAATCAAAATTAGTGATGGATTTAATCTGTAACTAAAGTGCTCTTACTAAAGTGATTAGTGACAATTCACTCAATAATTTAGTGAGTAACCAAACTTCATTACTAAACTTAGTGATGGAAATCCGTTGCTAATCCATCAGCAAATTTAGCGGCGAATTGAATTTTTTATCACTAAATTTATTTTTTAAAATTAAAAATTTCAGTCGTTGTCCTGTCGCTAAATTTAAATTTTTATAAAAGAATAATATCCATTATTATTTTATTTAATTTAAAAATTAAATTTAGCAAATGTATCATATTAAGGAATTGATTATTATACTTAATTTAAATATAAATTATCAATTTATTGAACTATTAATATATTATCAAATTACTTAAATATAAATATCAATGTATTATCAATTATTAAAATAAATAAATTCTAAAATTCTAAATTAAATATTAACAAGTAACAATTACACATTTTAATTTGACAAATCACTAGCAACTATATATTTTCAATTAAAAGATATTAATAATTACATATTTTTAATTAACATAATAATTAAAAAGTGGATGATGCAATGGTTAAGAAGGAGAGAAAAATAAAGCAGTGGAGGAGGTAGGGATGAAATGACAATGGAGGAGAAAGGGAGGAGGTATGGATGTGGCGATGATGGAGATGGAGGTGGCGACGAAGGAGTTGGTGGCAGTGGAGGCGCTGGAGGTGGTGAAGGTGGAAGCGAGAGAGGTGGCGACAACAGAGGAGGTGGTGATGGAGGGCGAAAGTGACGATGATGGAGCTGAAGGAGAATGAGAAGAAAGAAAGAAAAAAATACTGAAAAAAGAAGAAAGTAAAAAAAATGGGAGAGAAAGAAAAGTAAGTGTGAAAAAATGAGAGGAGAAGAGGCAAAAAATTTTAGCAATGTAAATTTTCATCACAAAATTTTAAAGAATACTCAAAAATTTTATTGTGGAGTAAAAAAATCTCATTTTAGAGCAAAAAATTAGTAACAGAAAAATCCTTCGCTTAGTGATGGAACTAAAATCAATTGCAATTTAGTGACATAGTAAAAATTTGTCACTAAATTTCTCGAAAAAATTTTAAAAATTTCATTTTGGAGTAAAAAAAAAAAGCAATGGAAAAATCTAGTTGCTAAATTTTCCCCCAAAAACTTTTAAAGTTTTTGTTTTAGAGCTTAAAAAATTTGCCATAGAAAAATCTGTTACTATGACAGACTAAAAATTTGTTACTATATTTTCTCCCAAAAAATTTTAAAATTTCATTTTGGAGTAAAAAAATTAGGGACATAAAAATATGTTGCTAATAAGTCTCTAGTGACATAAGCAAAATCTGTCACTATTTAGCAACAAACTAAAAATCGGTAGCTTAATTTTCTCCCAAAAATTTTGAAATTTCATTTTTGGACTAAATAAATTAACGACGAAATAATTTGTCACAAAATAGTGGCTGAAATAAAAATCCATCGCTATTTAATGATGGACTAAAATTCATTGCTAAATTTATGCATAAAAAATTTTAAAAATTTTATTTTGAAGCAAAAAAAAAAAAAGTGACAAAAAAATTAGTTGCTAAGTAGCGATGAAAATAAAATTCTATTACTAAAATTTTTTAGCACCATGGTCGCACCAAATTCTAATGATGGATCCAAAGTTTGTCACTAATTTTACTGCTATTTAGCAATGGATTTTATTTCCATTGTTATTCCATTGCTATTTAGGGAAAAAAAATTTTATTTTTCTACTATTCTATTAGTAAATAGTGATGAAAATATTTTCGTCGCTATTTTGACGTGTCGTTTCTTGTTACCATATAAACAATGTCAAAATCATGGTGCTCCTCAAACTTGGTAATGGCAATAGATTGTTATTGTGCCTATAAGCTTATGTTTTCTAATTCCTTATTAGGTAGTAACAAAATCTTAGTGTTGTTGAAAAAGAAATTATATGTATTGGCCCTCTCATAATGCATCGCCTGACGATTACACTACCATAGTCTACCCAATATTAAATGATTTGCATCTATTATGACTACATCTCCCCTCACATTATCCTCGTATTTAGAGCTATAAAAAAATTAACCAAAAGTTGTTTTGGATATTGTTACCTTTCTACCCTTTTTGAGCCATACTCATGTATAAGGTTTATGATGATTCTCTATCTTGAGACCCAACTTTTCAACCACTTCTATAGAGATAATGTTTTGAGAACTCCACAAATCAATGTTAAATTTGTAAACCTTACCGAGGATGGTGTATATGGGTAGGAACATAATCTCTCATTGCCAATCTTTTCAACTCTCAGTGTCAAGTATAGTTGCTTTACAACTAATGCAAGATCTATGTCACTAGCCACTAGTTCCTCATTTATAACATCCTTATGAAAGATGCAATGTTCTCTCAATTATTTCCTTTTTCTTAAAATGATCTATCTTAATAAAAACATGTTTTCTTTCTTATTATTTTTGTGCACTCTAACTACAAGTGCCCATTTCACTACTCCCAAAAAATTTGATTCTCACACTAGTCTTACTATTTTATCGCATACTTGCCCCATTACTATTGGTTCTAATGCAGTTAGCACTGCTAAGTCTAACATGCACCATACCCTTATTTCTACCAATGTCTATATCCAAAGACATAGTATTAGGGATCGATTGTTTAGATTATTGTTTCTTAATATGAACTGCTCTCTAGTGTGACTGATATTGACACAAGATTAAATAAATTGATAATCACATATAACTAGACTTGTAAACCCTTAATGTACGTTATCAATAACTAGTCTTTTATTTATTAAATCTCATTCCTTACTATCAATTGGTAAATCTTAGCAGAATAATAGTCCACAAACTTATTGCCTTGCTTGAAATTATGGAGCCATTGATATATAAACTCTAGAATTTGTATAGCAGAAATTTTGCTCACTAGCGCTTCTTCATTTTTTCTTATGGAACAATTTTTGGATTGCCCATCCTACCATAAGTCAACTTTAATTACTGCCACTATGTCACTACTTTTACGTATAATCTAGTTACCAATAAGTACATTTGTTTATTTGTAAAAACTCCTTCAAACTCTATATATCTTCAACCTTTACTAGCCAATCTAGGTAATCCTCAAGTTGACTACGCTAGAATGTTGAACCTTCTAGATTCTAGATTCTTATTTTAATTATTACAAGCTAGGTTTGATCTAACAGTTATGAAAGTTTTGAAAGTTGGATTTTATAGGTCCCTCAAATTACCATTTCATAAAAACTTTAAGGTGTTTCCTACTTCAAGATGATGTAGAAGCTGAATGATCAAAAATTAAAATATTAAGCACAATCAACTATGGTGGAAGAAGTCCCAATGATGGTTGAAATGTCACTAATGACTATTGAAAGTCACCAATAGGCATTGAAGTATTATTATTTAGAATAGGAAATTATGTAACTTGAAGGCTATTTATACATACCTAGCAACCTTATCAAGACCTTTATGAACTGAGGTTAGTCATTAAGTTGGGGAAGGTTTAATAACTTTACAAACTAGTGAATTCTTGGCTTAAATTGACTGTAGTTAATTAAGATTCTTAATTTATCAACCCTTAAAAATTTATAACTTAGGTTGCTAGAAATAAGTTTTCTAGAGAACTAATTAGATTTTAAAGATCAAATCGTGTTTAATTTTTCATTGATCTTTGGGACTATAACAATATTGATTATGAGTTAGGGACAAGTTACCCCCATTCATATCCTTGTATAAGAATTAGAGATGTCTTATAGAGCTTACATTGTTCTTAACTTTGAAAGAAGACTTGACTTCCTTATCACATGCATCAAATAGCTTGTCCTTGGAGAAGTTGATTTAAAGAAGTCCTTCAACCAATTTCTTAATTTTTTTTATTAGCTCTATGCTAGCACGTCCTAGCCTTTTATTCCAAGTCCATCCTTTATTTATTATTATAACTAGACATCTGACATAATTATTAGTTAAAGAATTTAAATAAATAATGTAAATATTATGTGTTTTCCTACCAATAAATAAAGTTTATTGTCACTCAACCTTAAAACGTAACAAGCTCGTGGTTCAAACATAACCCTTAAAACCATTGTCACACAATTGGCTAACACTAAGTAGTTTTTGTTTGAGACCATTAACTAAAAGAACTTTGTCAAGGATAGGTGAATCAACATTCTTACCTATGTTACCAACACTTACCATCTTTGTCTTTCCATTATCTCCAAAGGACATATTTCTAAGTCCTTCAGTCTTCTCGAGTTTGGTGAATAACTTGATGTCACCTATCATGTGCTTGGAACATCTATTGTCAAGTTATCATTCATCTTTCTCCATTTTAGATTGTAAGCACACTTTGAGATGAAGAATTCATTTATTCTGAGGTGACCAAATTCTTTTGGGTCCTTGAAGGTTAGCTCTTCTCAATTTCTCATCATGCCTTCTAAAGAGGCAATGATATGAAATATGGCCATATTTACCATAATAATAGTAGTCACCAACAAAATATGCAGATTTTTTGCTCTAGGTTTAATATATATAAACTATTTCTGATGAGTGTGCCTCTTTTGTGTATTCAACATAGGTATAAGCCATTTGAAAGTAGACCATTAACTTCTAAGATGTTGGATACATCCATTCATTTATACTATTTCAAGAGGCATGTGCATGTAAATGCCTCTAGGTATATTTTAGTGAAAGTTATTTGTGTTCCATGCATCACATATGTATGTATTTGGCCTTTTAAGACTTGTGCATAATTCATGGTTATTCCCAGTGGGAGTAGGTCTCATGTAAGAGGATTATTGCTTTCCTTTATTTGTTTTGGTATTAATGTTTAGCTTTTATGGAGCCTTAGATTGTGTAACCCTTAAAGAACTAGTTTAATACATGTTTGGCTCTCATAAATGTGGTTTAAATGGTAAAAGGAGTAAAAGAAATGGATGCAATATATCTTAGACTATTTAATTCAAAGAATTTGGAAATATTCTCCTTAAGGCTATTATTTTCAATCTTGAATGACTCTATCCCCTTAGTAAGTAAGTCAAGATTCTTAATAGAATCTTTCAATAATTTATTTTCTTTTTAAAGGGAGGAGGAGGATGACTTTAAAAAGTCATAGCTCTTGGTGAGCTTAGCATTGAGATAATAGAGATCTTATTTATAATAAGAGTCAAAGGGATTTACCTCTTATTCATAGTCAATCTAACTTTTAAAGTCGCTTAAAGAGGTGTATGGTGCATCATCTATAGTTATTAAGTAGAGTTTGGCAGTTTCCTTCTTATCACTTGAGCTAATAACAATGAATCATTGGTGTCATCCCATGTTGCCTTTAAAACCTCTTTCTTTATCTTAATATGATGCTTCTTAGATGGATGCTTGTTATTCTTCATCCTTGGATAATCTGTTTTGATATGTCCCTTTTTCATTGCATCCATAATAGATAACTTGACTTTTAGAGCTCTTCTTCATGTGTCCTTTCTTCATCTTTCCCTTCATGTTGGAAAGTAATCTCTTCAATTGATTTGTTAAGAGAACAAGTTGATCATTCCTACTACTATCATCACTATCACTAGAATAAGTTAGTAAAGAGGTGGATAAGTTTTCTACACGTATCTCTTTAGCCATTAGTGTCACGTCCTTTTTAGAAACTTCTTCTCATATTAGTTTTTCCTAGGTGATCTCATAAGCCAACAGTTTTTCGATGAGTTAATATAGAGTCAATACCTGTGTTTCTTTGTCATTTCAAGGGTAGTCCTCTTGGCTTCCCATTTTCTCCTTAGGAAGTGTGTTTAGCAACTTTCCCACTATGTCCTCATTAGAGTAGACTTTGCCTAATCATTTGAGAGTCCTTATAATATTTATGAACCAATTATACATCTTGATAATCTACTTCTTTGACAGTTCTTCATTTTATCAATACCTTCATGTTGTGTTTGAGAATATCTCAAATCTCCTTTGTAAAAGTACACATTTGCAACTCTACATACCGAGATTTATAAATTGCATAAAACAAGTCATGCATGGCCCTTGTATTTTAGAGATTGGCTTTCTTTTCCTCAATAGTCCACTTACTCTTCTTCTTTAGCATTAACACATCTCCTACTAACATAGTAAGAATTTCTCTACCTTCTTTTATAATGTCCTAAAGATATATGGTCTCACTATCTAAGAAAATTTTTTTATTTCTTCTAATAACAATAGTCATCTTCTTTGAAAAATGATAGCTTATGGATTGAATATGATACCTCTTAACTTGCCATGATCTTTGCTCTTTACAGTAAAGCTTGATTTAAGAGACTTGTTATGATACCACTTATTATCCTAAGATGCCTTAAAATGAGGGGTTGAATAGGGTAACAGTATGTTTAAATCTTTTTCAAAATATTAGAGAAAGAAATAATCACACAAGATGACAAGATTATAGATGTTTAGCTTCAAATCAAGCCTATGTCCTCTCCTTTAGATCCACTAGAGAATTTCACTAACTTGATACATCATAAGTGTTATTAATAACCTTTATAACTGAATTTACATAGGCACCACTTATGCCCATGCAAGGTTGATTTTTAGGCACTACCTAAAAGCCTCGACAAGTAGTTTGTAGACACTACTCAAGCCATTTCCAAGATAGCTTATAGTTACTACCTTAAACCTCTAATAACGAGGTTGGTTTGATGGCTAAAAGCCTACTTGTGAAATATTCTCACACAATTGCAGAAGTATTATAAAAAAAATTATCTCACACTTAAGCTATTACAACTTATCAAAAAACTTACACTTTACAAAGAGCTTAAGATTTTAGAATTTCTGTAATAACTTTTAAAACCTTAAATTTGCTTCTTTTATTAAATAATCTCTATTAAGCACTTGAGCAATCTTAGTCAAAGGCTAAATTATGGATTCTTTCGAATTACTCCTTTTAGCTAGAAAATTTGCTTAAAAATATTACATAATCACTTGGAACACTTCTCTTGCTAAATTACTTATGTTTAGTTCCTTATATATGAGGAAAAGTAAAAACTAGCCATTTGTGTCAAACTATCAATATAGTTGTTATGCCTAATAAATGAGCATTGGAAAAATTCAATGTTCGTTGGATTTGATCAATGCATGTTTTTGTAACATCCACGATCATTAGTTGTAGATTGACTTATCCACGATCATTAGTTGTAGATTGATTTTCCCATCAATGGTTATTGGAATGGTCTAATGCTTACTAGTATTAACCATTGAAGAGTTTTCCATGTAATTATCTACTCTTTTCTCATACAACAGTTATTTGAGATGAAGGAATATCACAAGAGCAGATGGCCAAAAAAGTATGAAGTATTGCTATTCTTGAAGATGACATAAGAATTATCTTGATGACGACATAAGACTTTAACAAGATGGCTAAATAAGTAGGAATTGAATGCAAAGGCTTTATGTGCAAAAAAGTAAGTATTGTTACTATTCCTAGGCTTATCAACAATATTGATAATGACTTACTACTACTCTTGATAAGCCAATGGAGAGTGATAAGGAAAGTGCCAGATTTAATGACTTTACTAAATAATTAGAGAAGATTCAAAAGGCTTAAGATACAAAGAGCATGGAGAAAGTAATTGATATTAAAAAGTTGCTTGCTCGAAAATCTAAGAAACTTTTAGCTAACTTTTAGATGCTTGAGCTCTTGAAGTTTACAAGTACCGAAAACATAAAGAATCATGTTCGTTCATATATGTTAGTCATAAAAGCATCCAAGGCACCAATAGACATTGTGTTAGAACTTTTGAGCTATTAATAGAGGGATCTACTAAGACTTGGTATTTTAATTGGCCGAAGATTGTCATGGAGGATTGGAAAGAATTAATAGAGCCTTTTGAGAAGCATTATGCTTGCAATTCAAACTTAGAGGTTACCTTACAAGATCTTGAGTCATCATAGCAAATATCTAGGAAAGGTTTCAATGAATACATAAGAAGATGGCATTTGAAGTAACGACTAAACGAACTAAGAGCAAAAAACTCAAAATGATCAGTAAAGGAGCTTTGCTTGATATAAGCACCAGGGTTAAAGGCATATTAGTGCAAAATTTTAAAGACCTTAGGGAAGTTGGTTTGTAAGTTAATTTGAAATCTGAGTCAAATAGACAATATGAGGGAAAAAGAAATGCCTCCTCATAGCCTTAAGAAGAAAAAAATAAGGGAGTTGATTTGAATGTAGTGAGAGCCCTAAGGCAGTTCACAAATTTCAGGATGCCCCTGTCTAAGGCATTCAAGAGACTCCAAAAAAAGTGGTGTTAAATCCTTTAGCACTGAGACCACCTCCTAATCCATGGCTAGGGGGGTGTAATGCTAATGCATACTGTGTTTTTCATCAACAAGCTAGGCACAACACTGATGATTGCTACAGGTTGAGACATGAGATTTAAGATCTCATTAACAATAAGATGATTGTTCTGCCTAATGCTGGAAAAACAAGTATAAGAGAAAATCCTCTTCTAAACTATCATAATGTTCCATCTCCCAACTAAGAGACATTCATGATAGATTCTAGAATTCATAAGGAATGATAGATTCTAGAATTCATAAGGAAGTTGTTATGACTACCATTGAAGAAATAGCGAAGGAGATTATTATTATAGCTTGCACCATTAACCAATGGGAGAGTTTAGATAAAGAGATAGAAGAAGTGAAAAGGATGAGGATGATCAAGTTATAAGAAGAAAGTGATAAAGAGAAAGAAAGGGAATAAGACAACCATTTAACTTAAGGCGAAAAGTATTACCCTAATAGAGAAGCTCTCAAGGAAATAATGTTGGGAAATGAAGAGGATGAGCTTATAGTATAGAAAAAAAGAGGAAGATAACCTTATTTTAAGGTAGCTAAAGAAGATGCTCACTTAGATCAACGTTTAGGAGTTGTTCATTTCTTCCCAAGAGCATAAGAAGACAGTAGTGGAAGCTTTGTCAAGTCTCATTGTCTCTAAGGAACCACAACAAAAGTTGTCATTATTTTGGTCACCCATAAAGGAAAAATCGCTTTCTCTTATGAAGACTTGCCACTAGAGGGAAAGGATCACAATTTGGCCTTTTCCATAAGTGTTAAGGTGAAGGGGATCCAAGATTAGTATCTACCCATTAAAGTTGCTGCATAAGTTTAAGGTGTCAAAGAAAGACCTAGAAATGTCAGACAACATCATTTGGGCTTATGATGATAATAGAAGGCTAATTACTGGTGTACTCAAAACCATGGTGAAAATTGGGATTGTGGAAGAAATGATGGAGTTTACTGTGTTAGACACCCTTATCACCTTCTCACTCCTATTGAAGGCCATGGTATCACCCATTGGGAGGAGTATAATCTATGGGGCATCAGAAGGTCAAGATTCCTTACAAGGGTGAAATGGTGACTATCTACACAAAAATTAGGGGATTTATATTGACATTGAGTGTGACTATCCCATATCTAAGAGGTTTTCAAGTCACTAGAGTCACAATCAAATTAGTTGACTCAAAGGTGATAGGAATAAAAAAGAATATGAATTTTTTGCCAAGTCATGGATTAGGGAAGAACTCTATATGTGTGTCAGTATTTTTGGAGATCCCTACTTAAACCACTAGAAAAAGACTTAGTTATCGTGGGAAAGGAGCAAAGCTAAAAGTAAGGATCTGCATGGACATTTGTTTTATTTCTTCATGAAAGAAAAAGTGTTATAGGAGGAATTGAGGAAGTACGTACTAATAAAGATTAGAATTGTTAAATGATGACACTATGGATGATCTAAAGAATTCACTCTTTCAAATGGGACTTAGAGAAATGGGTTATCTAAATTATTAAGATTTATTTAATAAGAAAAGTGCAAAAAAGAAGAAGAATAAGAAAAAACAGGTTGTGGAAATGAAGAGCACCAATCATTTTGTGGTTTTCTATAGCCCTCAAACCACTTAGTTATGGAATCATAAAAGAAAGATATCTAAGGAAGAACATAAGTAGTATTTGTTAGTCTAAGAGTTCTAGGCTACATTAGACAAGATGCGCCCCTCGTAGATCAAGAATGGGAATTTATCAAGTCGTACAAGTTCATAGAATTCACGTACACTAGGATGAGGTTGGAAGATTTTGAGAATATGATTGTAAGCTCTATTAAGGACATGGGTGATGGTAAGAAAGCATAGGGTTAAGCATCAGACATCGAACAAGCTAAGTTAGAAAAGGTGGCCCTTTGGGAGAGATTTATGAAGATTAAATTGGGAGACAAATAGATGAACTAGGACTTTCAAGTGGTGGTGAAAGTTATGACTGGTACAAAATATGAAAAGCAAATAAGTACTAAACAGGTTAGTGATTTGAATATGGATCAAGTGACTAATGGAAAAAAAAAAAAAAAGGTTACAGAATAAGAGAACTCTGATGCCAAAGAGGCTTCTATGAATATATCAAAATTTATTTTTCTTGATACCATTGATGTCCCTATCTCTAGTCTATTTGAATATAATGATGTATTTATTTCTAAGTCTAAGGTAATGAATGATGAGTTTACTTACTTCTATGATGTGTTCCCTAATGGTAGTGTGCATAACATGTGTTAGCTTTTGTACATCAATAAGCGGGAGGATTGAATTGATGGGTAATTTAAATTGTTGGAGGGTAGGTTAGTGATTCAAGTTTTAGAAGAAGTAGAAGAAGAATAAATCAACCCTACTTTCGCTTCCTAACTCTTCCAATTGGATGTTCCACTAATATCAAATGGTGTTTTGTAAGCTCACACTAAACTTTACAACTTATGTTTTACAAAGTCTCACACACAACCTCACAAGTGTTTCCTAAGGCTAACATTCAACCAAAATAAGAGTTTTACAATGAAGGCTGACTTTCAAACACAAACCTAATGATGTTTAATACGTATACCAAATAACAATAACTAAAATACAAAAATTGAATGCTTAAGTTGAGAAATAAATTTGCAAGAGTTTGACAATAATGAATGTTATTCTCTTGCATTTATGTCCATTTGGTGGAGTATTTATAGATTACTCCTAATAAAGAGATTTTAGAGACAAAACTAGTTTATAATCTCTAATGTTTGTGGCAAAATCCAACATTTAAGGCTTGTTAAATAGAGTTCGCAATCGAGACTGCCTAATCAAGGTAGCTATCTTTACATAACCTAAATTTTACTCATTCATAGTGGAGAATCCATTTGTATGTAATTGTTAGTCCATGTAGCATAAAACCATTAGTTCTTCAAGAAAAATAGTTGTTACATCCCTCAAGTAGGAATGAAAGTTGTGGTCTCTATTTTTCTCCTTTGGACATGATAATCACTGTGAATTGGGTCTACCAAAATGGAGGTGTTGCTTCATCAAAATCACGGTCTCTAACATGATTTTTCTATAATGAATTTTGATGTTCCAACGGTTCTTTAGGATGCATGGTGTAGTTTGATTGAAGGCTTGAGTCCCTCTAAGTGGATATAAAAGTACTGGTCGTGACACTTGGTGTGATATCCATTATGAACTGGCCTGCCAAATTTGTTCTAACTCTTCTCCGAGATAACTATCGTGACCTTCTAATTCATGGTTGTGAATTAGGATGCAAATTTTAATTTTTGAGACTAAGACTTCCATTCAAATTCCAATGTGTTCCTAACTAAATATCTGCAAGATCAACACTTGAAATGGATGTTAGAACTTTTCAATCTACATTGTCAAGATCAAAAGAGAGTTTTGACTTGGGTTTGACCAACTTAGTTCAAAAATCTCCCTTTATTTTTTTATTTTGACAACTTAGACTGAATTTACAAAGGAAAAAGAATATATACATGCATTCTTAAGTGTGTGAGAGATTTTAAGTTCTATTGAGAGGATCATAAGGCCCTAGAGTTGAAATGGTTGAAACGTTCTTGCTTCCCTTTAATTATATACTTCCCTTAAAATATATACTAAATCTCTAGCAAGTTAGAGGTTCATTCAAACCAATATATTCAATATTCTTTCCCCCTTTGTCAAGATCAAAAGAGAGAGAATGGGAATGACAATAACATGTTAATTATCAATTGTAAGTAACACAAATAGAATTTTTACTAAAGAAGTAATATCAAAGCAAAGAAAATATGATAATCCTCAAACTCAAGCAATAAATCAAACTTTCATTAAAGGGAAAGATAAATACATAAAACAAGTCAAATATATATATATGTTTGACCACATACTGAGCCCAAAATAAAATATAATTTTAAAAGGAAATTGACAAAGAAATTAAAAAAAATAAACTAGAAGGTGGGAAAGATATCATCATCATCTTCACTATCTTCAATGATTTCTTCATTTCCTCTTCCTTGGGCTTCATCTCCTTCTTCCTCGAGCTTCATCTCCTTCTTCCTCTTAGCCATCTTCTTCTTGTGTCTCTTTCCATTTTTGAAAATCAAGAAGATGGCATGGAGTTGCACCAACCTTCTCTTGAAGGTCAACCATGTCACTATGAAGGTGAAATAGAAGAAAAAGCCTTCTCAGATCATTCTCATCACCTTGTCAAGTTTCTTATTGATAAAGAAGAGAGATGGAACAAGACTGTGATTTTGGCTCAACCTTAGATTTTGACAGAGGAATTAGAGCTTGGGTGTTGTCTTCAAGCACTAGGCTCTTCCTCTTAAAGGCATGAGTTGTCTTTTGCTTCTTTGCCTTATAGGATCCCAACTTGTGCACATAGGAATAAAGATGAATGACCTTAACATTAATCAAATAGGTCAAATCAAGAAAGTTTTGAAAGGGGAGATAATTTTTAGTGAGGAATTTCTTATTCTCATCATTCAAGGCCCCCACAAATTTATATATGGCTATGATGTGGAAGGGAAGAAGAAATTGGCTCTTAGGTATGGTTCTCATATAAAACAATTGATACATAAGGTATCTCATAATTTGGATGGGCTTATTTTTTATAAGGCATAAGAGAAAAGCTATGTCTTTTGGAGAGACTTTCTCATTCCCATCCCCCTAGCTTTGATGGAAAAGGTAATAATTCTATGAGCAAGCCAATTGGTTAGGGTTTTGATGTATTTAGCCACTGAAGTTTTGGGATCATATTTGGTTTCAATGGAAATTTCAGACCAAAACTCAAAATAGATGATGTCAAGGGAAGAGATATTGAATGGGACATCATCCTTAATTTAGAAGTTAAAAAGTGATAAAGTTACTCAAAATTAATGAAATAGGAATTCCCAAATGCTTTAAAGACAAGACCATAAGAACCTGTTTTGGATTCTACCCTTCAATTAAGGGTGATGGTGCACATCAACTCTTGTATGATCTCTTCATATCTTGATTCTTCATGAAAGATGAATTCATTCCATCCAAGGTTGGAGAGGAATGCTTGGATTTCTCCCTTGATGCTAAGAGTTTCAAGAAGAAAGTACGCAAGTATTTTGTTAGGTTGGATGATCTTTTTGGCATTGGCCTTGTATCTCTCCTTCTCTTCTTTTGTGATTCCCTTCATAGGATGAAGAGGGGGAAGACCTTAAGGTTGGGTAACACCCTTCCATTTTTTTGCTCTAGCGAGTTTCTTGGATGCTATGATAATAGAGGAAAAGCAAAAAAGGAGAAGAGGTTTGGATGTGAAAAATTTAAGAGAGGTGAGAGATATGATGAAAAATAACATAAAAGTTGAATGAAAGGTGACTAAGGAGTTTTAAGTTGGTAAAGAATAGGAGGAAAACGTTCATAAAATGGTTAAAAGAGTATTGAATGAGGAGAGCACCATTTGAGTGTCAAATCAATCAATACCTAGCAACTATAGTGGTTCCAGTTGCTAAAAGCTTGTCATGATCACTATTTATGAAATTTTTGAGTAACGAGTAAGATCTCTTCGGGCAAGAATGCAGTCAATGATCAACAGCTTTGAATTTTGAAAATTTCATGATAGTGCTCATAAATAACAATCATGAATTTATGATGGTTGAAAAGTTGAAGAAGACTTGTAAGTAGTGACCACTAACTGTAAATTTTGATCGTGAATTCAAAGGCATTTTTGAAAAACATTAAATAAACAAGCTTTAAACTAGTGGCCCAAACTTGGCATGATCAACATAATATTATGATGATTAATTCAAGCAATTTGGCATTAAAAAGCATAATTATACAATGAATTAACACAATTACAACATCCAACATAACACGTTATCATGCAATCACCAATCATACCAAACAATCAATAAATATTGACAAGTACAGTGAGATGCACAAAGTGAGATCAATTTTTACCCTAGGGAACCTACATTTAGCATCCCTAGTTCCGTCTTGATGAAGTTTATTCTTTCTTCATTAAGGGGTTTAGTGAAAATATCTACGAAGGCCCTTGTATACCAAAAAGGCGGGTTGAATGGTAGGAAATCTTAAATTTTAGAAGAAAGGTTTGTTAAGCAAGAACTAGAAGGAATAAAAGAAGAATAAAACACAAAAGGTTTTACAATGGTTCGGGTATTAATGAACCTTACATCCACTCTCCAATTCTTCTAATTGGGTGTTTCACTAATGTTTAATGGTTTTTTAAAGCTCATACCTAACTTTACAACTTATGTTTTTATAAGGCTCATGCACAACCTCACTAGTGTTTCATAAGGCTAACACTCAACTTATACAAGAGTTTTCTAAGGCTCACTGTAAACCCAAAACAAGTGTTTTCTATTACAAAGGCTTACTCTTAACCTAAATGCACTGGTGTTTAATGCTCACACCAAACAATAGCAACATAATTACAAAAATTTGAAAGCTTAAAGGCTGGGAAATAAAATTGGAAGAGTTTTGCTATAACGAATGTTACTCTTTTGCATTCAAGACCATTTGGTGGTGTATTTATAGGTTATAGCCACCAAAGAGACATTACAAACAAAACTATTTCGAAATCTCTAAAGTATGCTAGGCAGATTCTACATTTATTACTTATTAGATGCAATTCACAATCGAGACCATCATTCACGGTCATAAGATTCACATAACCTCGTTTGTATCTAACGGTTAGTGCATTTAACCATTGGTACTTCAAGAAAAATAATTGTTGCATTTCTTGAGCAACAGTGAAGTTACAGTCTTTATTTCCTTTTTTAGACATGATTCTCACTACGAAATCATCTACTTGAATGGAGATGTTGCTTCACCAAACCATTAGGACACTTAGCATGATCTGGTTGAAGATTTGCTTCCCTCTAAGTGAATGCAAAAGTCATAATCACGATAATGGATGTGGTAGACACAGCGAAATCATCTATATAAGGTTCATTCAACTTGTTTGGAGGATAGCAGTCGTGAGCTCTTGCTTTATGACCATGAATTAGAGTGCAAATTTCAATCTTTGAGATTAAGGCTTCCATTCAACTTCCAAAGTGATCTTAACTAAAAATCTGCAAGATCAACACTTGAAATTGATATTAGAATAATTTAATCTATATTGTCAAGATCAAAAGAGAGTTTTGACTTAGGTTTAACTAACCTATAGTGCAACAATCTCCCCTTTTTTAATTTTAACAACTTAGATTGAATTTGCAAGGGATAAAGTATGCATAAGTGTATTCTAGAGTGAATTTGTAAATGGTTGAATCAAAATGTTACATGTTTCCCCTCAATTTATATTCCTCATCAACTAATGACAAGCAATTTCTCCACTTTTATCAAGATAAAAAAAATAATTAAATGCAATGACAAGCAATAAGAGTACCATAATTATAAGAGGAAACATCATTCATCAAGTCAATCATAAAAAAAACATAGGTCAAACTTTTTTATTATTGAAAAAGGATACACAGTAGAATCAAACATCTAACAGTGCTTGATATCACACTTTGGCTAAAATTAAAAAATAGAAAAAGTTAAAATAAGAAATAAAGCTCAAGGATAACTAGAAGGTAGGAGAGATATCATCAGCATCATTATCACTATCTTTAACAAATTCTTCATCTCCTCATTGGGCTTTGTAAAAGGAATGGGTTCTTGGGGGACCTCTTTAATACTAGCATCTTTCTTTTGGAGTCATGAGTTATGTCTTATTTCTTTACCCCATGATCTCAAGGTATAGACATAAGTGCTAGGATGAATAACCTTAACATTAATCAAATAGGTTAGATCAAGGAAGTTATGGAATGAGAGATAACTTTTTATGGGGAATTTCTCATTCTCATCTTTTAGAGCCCTACAAACCTATAGATGGTTGTGTCATGAAAGGGAAGAAGAAATTGGCCTTTAGCTTTGGTGCTCATATGGATCAATTAATCCATAAGGTATCTCCTAATTCGAATGGGTTTGTTTTTGTTGAGGTAGAAGAGGAAAACTAGGTTTTTTTAAGAAACTTGTTCATTTCCATCACCTTCAGCATTGATGGAAAAGGTAATGATTTTATGAAGGAGCCAATTGGTTAGGGTTTTAATATATTTGGCCACTAAAGTTCTAGAATGATTTCAATTGAAATTTCATACTAGAACTCAAAATAGATTATATCAAAAAAAGAGATAATGAAAGGAACATTATCTTTGGTTTGGAAATTAAAAAGGAAGGAAAGTTGGGCAAAAGTGATGAACTAGAGATCCCTAAAAGCCATAAAAAAAACAAGACCATATGCACCTACCTTAGATTTTGCCCTTCTAATAATACCATATGCACCTGCCTTAGATGTTGTCCTTTTACTAAAAGTAATGGTGCATATGAATTCTAGTACTATTTCTTCATAGCCTGACTCTTCCTAAAAGATGGACTCGTTCTACCCAAGGTTGGAGAGAAATGCTTGAATTTCTCCTTTGATGCCCAAAGTTTTAAGAAGAAAAGAGAAAGGAATCTTGTTTGGTTGGCCTTATATCTTTCCTTGTCTTCTTTAATGATTCCTTTCATGAGATGAAGAGAAGGAGGACCTTAAGGTTAGGCAATACCTTTCCCTTTTTTTTGCTATAGTGAACTTCTTGGGTGCCATTAGAATAGAGGAAAAGAGTATCAAGGTTAGAGTTTGAAAAGAGATTAGATGAGAGGTATAAGGAAGAAAGTGATAAAAATGAAATAGAAGGTGTGAAGGAGGTTTAAATAGGTAGAAAATGTGAGGAAAAAGGTTGTAAAATGGTACAAAAGGGATTAAATAAGGAGCAAACATTGTTTGATTATCAAATCAATTAATGTCTACTGATTACAGGAAATCATAGCCACTATATACTTATCACGGTCGCTAATTATGAAAAATCTGGGTAATGATCAAGAATTCCTTGGAAATAGGCAAAGTTAACATTCTACATATTTGAAATTTGAAAACTTTTGTGGTGGCTATCATAGATCACAATAGCAAATTTGACAAGAGTCAAAATGTTGAAGTAGACTTGTAAGTAGCGACTGCAAACCTTAACTCCCGATCGCAAATTACAAGCCAACTTTGAAAAATCATGAAAGAAACATTGGCCTAAAATGTGATCAACATGATATTATGATGATTAATTCAAGAAATTTGGCATTGAAAAGCACAAATGCATAATGAATTAACCCATTTTTAACATTCAACACAACACATTAACATGAAATCACCAATCATAAAATTGATAAGCATAGTGAAATACATAATGGTGAGACCAATTTTCTCCCAAAGGAACTTTCATCTAGCATCTTTATTCCCTTTTGATAAAGTTCATTCTTTCTTTATTGAGGGGTTTAGTGAAAATATCTAAAAGTTGGTGATTAGTGTCAATAAATTTGAACACCACATCACCATTTTGGACATGATCTCTTAGAAAATGATGCCTAATATCAATATGCTTGCTTCTTGAATGTTGGATGGGATTCTTAGAAAGATTTATTGCACTTGTGTTGTCACATTTGATGGAAATATGATAAACATCTTTGCCATAATCTTTGAGTTATTGTTTCATCCAAAGAACTTGGGTGTAACAACAACTCGCTATCACATATTCCACTTCAGCGGTAGATAAGGTAACTAAAACTTGCTTCCTGCTAAACTAAAAGACTAAACATTCACCTATGAATTGGAAAGTTTTGAAAGTGCTCTTCTTATCCATCAAACTACTAGCATAATCCATATCTAAATATCCAAGAAGACTAAAAGATGAATTTCTAGGATACCAAAGTCCTAAATGCAATGTGCCATGTAAATACTTAAGAATTCTTTTAACGAAATTTATATGAGATTCCTTATGACAAGATTGAAATCTAGCACATAAGTAAACACTAAACATGATGTCAGGTCAATATATTGTAAGATAAAGGAGGGAGCCCATCATACCTCTATACTTTTTTTCATCAATAGACTTACCCAATTCATTTTTGTCTAACTTGATAGTTGCACTCATTAGAGTCTTTGTTGCTTTGCATCTATCCATGCCAAACCTTTTGAGTAGATCCTTTTTGTACTTGGCTTGGTTGATGAAGATGCCCTCTTTGGTTTGTTTGATTTGAAGACTAATGAAGAACTTAAGCTTACCTATCATGCTCATCTCAAACTCCCTAGTCATACACTTAGCAAATTCTTTACAAAGAGATTCATTTGTAGCACCAAATATAATATCATCAACATGTATTTGCATAATGAGTGTATTTTTATTATGCCTTTTGATAAATAAAATAGTACCAGCCTTTGCTTTTTCCAAATCAATTTGTAAAAGAAATGAACTAAGCTTTTTATACCAAGCTCTTAGAGCTTGTTTTAAACCATATCAGATTGTAGTTAATTTGAAAACGTGATTTAGAGAAACATGAGACTCAAAATCCAGAGGTTGTTCATCATAAATGTCCTCCTCAATGAAACCATTTAGAAAAGCACTCTTCATGTCCATTTGAAATAGTTTAAAATCCATGTGACATGCAAATACTAAAAGAATTATAATGGCCTCTAATCTTGCTACAGGGGCAAAGGTTTCATCATAATCAATATCTTCCTCTTGGTTGTAACCTTTTGCAACCAATCTAATTTTGTTCCTAGTAACAACCCTTGTTCATTTAACTTATTCCTAAACACCCATTTGCATCTTATAACCGAGTGTTCCTTAGGCCTAAGAACAAGTTCCCAAACTTTGTTTCTTTGAAATTGTTTAAGTTCCTCTTACATAGCAATCACTCAACTCTCATCATCAATAGCCCGATTAAGAGATTCTGGCTTAATTTGAGAAACAAATGTAAAATTATTATCTAAAGCATGTAATTTAGATCTAGTACTTACTGCCTTGGATGTCTTACCAATGATAGGATCTTTTAGGTGATTCTTGTAGTATCTCCAATGTTTAGGTAGTTCTTAAGCTTAGTTTTCCTCTTGTTGTGGTTGAGATTCTTCAACTTCTTGTGATGGCTTATTATCTTCATGATCAATCAAAGTTTCTTTTGGTGTTGAATCAAGCTCCAACTCCTTAAAGTCACTTATAAGATTATCAATAAGAGAACCTTTCTCTAGATCAAGTTTACTAGATTCATCAAATATAATATTCATAGACTCTTCAACAAACATAGTCTTTTTGTTAAACACCTTATAGGCTTTACTTGGGGTGGAATAGCCAAGAAAAATACCTTCATCCATTTTAGAGGCAAAATTTCCAAGATTGTCCTTGGTATTAAGTTTGTAGCATTTGCACCTAAAAAGTTTAAGGTATGAAAGCTTAGGTTTTCTACCATTCCATAGCTCATAAGAAGTTTTATTTAGAATGGATCTTTTGAAAACACGATTTGCAATATAATAAGAAGTATTGATGGCTTCGACCTAAAATTAATTTGGTAAGGAATACTTATTAAGCATAGTTTTAGCCATCTCTACTAATGTCCTATTTTTCCTTTCTACAACACCATTCTATTGTGGCGTTCTATGAGTAGAAAAGTTGTGAGAAATCTCATTCTCTAAAAAATAATTTTCAAAAGATTCATTTTGAAATTTCTTTCCATGGTCACTCCTAATAGAAGAAATGAACTAACCTTCTTTATTTTGAACTCTTTTAGCAAAACTTTTGAAAGCATCAAAAGTGTCATTCTTATGAGTAAGAAAGGATACCCAAGTGAACCTAAAGTGGTCATCAATTAGGATAAATGCATAATGCTTTCCACCAAGATTAACACTCTTAATAGGCCTAACTAACTCCATATGAATGAGTTGAGGAGGTTTAGAATTACTTATAATATTTTTTGCTTTGAAAGATGCTTGGTGTTACTTCCCCATTAGCAAGGTCCATATGTCTTGTCCTTTATAGCTTCAGCTTTGGTAGACCATCTACTAGCTCTTTTTTTTTTTTTATAACCTTTATAAAAGCTTCATACTAGCATATCTAAGTCTTCTATACCAAAGCTAAGATTCATTGCTAATAAAGATAAGATACTTAAAGGAATGTTTAGCCAAATTGTCTAAGTTAATTAAGTAGGTATTACTTCTTCGTTCACCCTTAAAGACTACTTTCTTTTCCACCAATGTGGTAACCCGACATTCTCTAAGGTCAAAGGTGACTTTATTACCTTTGTCACATAATTGACTTACACTTATTAAATTATGTTTCAATCTTTCAATTAAAAGAACATTGTCAATAAGTAAGTAAACTTTCTTACCAATAATTCCAAGGCTAATTACCTTATATTTGGCATTGTTTCCAAATGTGACATTCTCACTATCTTTTTTTTAATGGCTATGAATAACTTCTTATTTTCAGTTATGTGCTTTGAACACCCACTATCCACATGGCAATCATTATCTTCTTTAGTGATTTCTAAGCAATCCTATAATACAAAAATAATTTACCTTTTTTTAGGTACCCATGCATACTTGGGTCCTTGGGAGTTAGGCATAGAAGGGTCCTCTAATTTGAGATGTGCCTTCTTAATATGGTTACAGACATTAATGTGTCCATACCTCATGCAATAATGATTTTGGAGTTTACACTTACAAGTCTTTCTCTTATGTATAACCTCGGTATGAGTAGAAGCTATTTTCACACTTTGGTTTTAAGAGTGCATGCAAGTGCATAAATGGTGAGAAGTAGGGGAGAATTTTTTGTATATGTGCCTTTAAGCATACCTATTGGTAAAGATGTATGCATGATTTGCTCTTTGAAACTTAGCTTTTGAGCCTTTGAGAGCCTTTCCTTTTGTTGTCCCTTAGTGCCTTAAAGAGGAATGAGGGGGAGGGGGGGAGGGGAGGGTTGAATAGGGTAACGGTAAGTAAAAAACCAATAAAAGGTATATTAAAAAATAATGAGAAATCAAGTCAATTTATAGAGGTTTTGCATAATCCTGCCTACGTCCTCTCTTCTAGTCTTCCACTAAAGTCATTCACTATCTCGATAGCTTTCAGGTGCTACCAATCACCTTTACACTAATAGTTTTTAGGCATTACCAAGCCATTACAAGCAAAATTTTGAGTGTTACTAAAATCATTTCCCAAAGTAGTTTACAGGTACTACACTAAGCCTTTCACAAAAATGGTTTAGATTTACCCAGATCTTCTAAACCAAAAATTTTTCTCTAAATAATTTACAATTTAAAGATGAGAAAGAATACTCTCACTCAAGCAATAAACAATAATGAACACACTCACAAATTGTGTTTGACTTGGTGGAGAGTTTTGAGAGACGTCTTAAGCTTGTTTTTCAACTCTGCTTTTAAGGATGTTTTATGCAAGCTTTGATAAATGATCTTCTCTTTAAGCTCGATCACACTTGTTTCATCTTTTTTGTTAAATATTATTTTCACAATATAATAAACTTGCTTTTTACTATTTTTCCACTTTTCTATACTCAATTCTGTTATGGGAGAGTCCTTTTATAGGCAAAGACAAGGAACTAGTCGTTAGAAAGAAGGTTGTCACTTCAGTCATAAAGTAATCATTCAATAACTATTAGACAGTCTCTAAACCCATTATTGGGTGAAAATACAACTTAAACGACCGTTGATTACTTTGAAATGCCTATTAGAACTAGCTGTTAGAGAGAGATTTGCCTAAATGCTCCTTTTTTGACTCTCTCAATTTCTTAGTTACCAACTCTTTTAACAACTAATAGAACCTCTCAATGTTTGTTGGAATTAAACTTTAACTCTTGTTTAGATATGGATAATGCCAGTTGTAAATTTTTAGGAGAATGTGAACTTGATGCTCTATTTTTAAGATTTTCTATAATGTTTCAAAGGTTGTTGTCTTTCTTCCAATTTTTGTTGAAAAAGATCCCAACGCATGTTGAACATTTAAACATCTCCCATTAGAGGGTCTAGAAACTTTAGCTCTAATTGGGTGATTTTTTAACATTCATTGGTATAAATCCAATGCTTGTGTCGAGTTTTTGACAGTTTTATTCACATTAAGTCACTTAGTCGAACACCTGTTGAGGTATTGATGAGCCACACCCATTGCAAAAATGTAATGTACATTATGAAGTTTAGCTTATGAAGCTCAAGTGTTTTCAACATCTAACGCTTGTTGTGCCATAAAAGAGTCGATGTTTGAAGGGACCAAAAACTTTAACTCATATTTGGGTGTTACTTTAACGCCGATTGAGAATCTTCAATGCCCATTGCTAAAGTCACAATGCCTATTGAAATGTAACAACACCCGTTGGATTTGAATACTTAAAGTTTTTCCTAAAACTCTTCTTCTAAAAGCCTTTGATCAAAAGATTTATGTACCTGTAATATCTTACACACCAACTTGAATAAGAGTTAGCTTTTAGATGTGTTTGTAATCATCAAAATAATTTTAGTTTACCAAAACTCCTAAGCTAGTCCAACATTCTCCCCCTTTTTGATGATGACAAATAATCAATTAAAAGTTAATAATCTTGCAATAAATGTACATATAAACTTTAAGTATAACAAACAAATGCATAAGTTATAATGGATGATTTTACTTTCCCATTATTTCATTGTTTATGCACTGTTAGAACAAGTTATTTGAATAAGTTTTACATGTCAAGTTCTTTTGCAAAACAAATTCATACAAGTTAAGTCATATTCATTGTTTCTATCATACAAATTTTACTCCACCTTATTCTGATACTTAGTTATTTGTCCCCTTTTATCACTATCAAAAAGCAATAAATAAGCAAAAAAATACCAAAGATGACTCAAGTAAGAATAAACCAAGTGAGAAAATACTTATATTCATTAAAGAAATGTTATCCCTTACATCAATATTTTGAAAAAAAAAAAGATAAAAGAAATGAAACAAAGCGAAAATATGCACATCAACATGATTTTAAGTGAGGGTCCTAGAGATGGTTCTAAGGTTTGTCCTTAGGTTCAGCTTCTGCTTCTGATTCTGCTGGAGTAGTTGGAATTCTAGGTTGCAAGTTTGGTCCTTCAACTATCCAATTGAGGGTTTAGTTGACTTTCTTTATATCCTTTTATAATTTTTATACTTTTGATGAAGGTAGATGGTGGAGGATTCAACCCTTTGAACAACATTGGAGATGGTTATAAGTTGATTAAGAACCCTTCTCTCAAATTCTATCAGAGGAGTAGTAAAAGCAGTAGCAGGAGCAGTAGCACTAGTACATATCTCTTTTATAGTAGTAATCCTTGCTCATATGGCTTCCTCAATCTCTTCATCATCTTGGTCTAGTCTAGGGGCCTCTCCTTCTCCTGGAATTCTCTTTATTAAGCTTGAGTTGAGCCTTTGAAGGTCCCCATACTCAACAATATTTCTCACAAAAGGATTCATTGTGTGGTAGTTTATGTACGAACAAATACATAAGGGTGAAAGAGAAGAACTTATTAAAGTTAACTTAATGTACTTCCATCGATCATTCCAAATTCTCTTTTGACGAATTTCATCCTTTCATCACAAAGAAGTTTAGTAAAAATATCTACCAATTAATGGTTAGTATCAACAAATTCTAATACAATCTCACCATTATTAACATGATCCCTTCGAAAGTGATGTCTTATATCTATATGCTTGCTTTTAGAATGCTGAATGGGATTTCTATACAAGTTGATGGCACTAGTGTAATCACATTTGATGGCCACTTGATTTATAATAACCTTGTAATCAAGAAGTTATTGATTCATCCATAAGATTTAAGCACAATAAAGATGTGTTGCCACATACTTAGCTTCAGCTATAAACAAAGCAACTGAATTTTGTTTTTTGCTACTCTAAGACACTAAACACTCACCAAGTAATTCACATGTGCCTGAAGTGTTTTTTCTATCTAAGGTATACCCAACAAAATCAGCAACTAAAAATGCATTTAACTCAAATAAAGAACTCTTACGATACCAAAGTCCTAGGTTGAAAGTACCATTAAGGTATTTGAGTATGTGTTTTACAACATGCAAGTGATACTCCTAGGGATTATACTAATATCTTACACATAAGCACATACTAAACATAATATCAGGCCTAGATGTTGTTAGATAGAGAAGACTACTAATCATACCTCTATGTAGCTTTTGATCCATCATCTTACCCTGTTCATCTGAGCTTAGTTTGATGTTAGTGCTCATTAGAGTTTTACATGGTTTGTTGTTCTCCATACTAAATCCTTTTATTAGTTCCCTTGTGTATTGCTTGGTTGATGAAGATTCCCTCTTTTTCTTGTTTGATTTGTAACCCAAGAAAGAACTTAAGTTCTCTCATCATACTCATCTCAAATTCACTTTTCATCACTTTGGAGAAATCCTCACATAAGTAAAGATTAGTGGCATCAAAAATAATATAATCTACATGTATTTGTACAAGTAATAAGTATCAATTCTTCTTTTAGAGAAGAGTGTTGTGTCTATAAATCCTTTGGAAAACTTTTTTTTTTACAAGAAAGTTGCTTAACCTCTCCTACCAAGCTCTTGGAGCTTACTTCAAGCCATATAAGGCTTTGGTGAGCTTAAAAGCAATGGCTTTCAAAACCAGGCGTTTATTCAACATAAACTTCTTCATCAATGTAGCCATTAAGGAAATCACTCTTGACATCCATTTGATATAATTTAAAATTCTTATGAGAATCAAATGCAAGTAAAATCCTAATGGCTTTCGACCTTGCTGTAGAGGCAAATGTTTCATCAAAGTCAATTCCCTTTTCTTGGTTATAGCCTTTGGCTACTAACCAAGCCTTGTTTCTAACAATGGTTCCATGCTTATCAAGTTTATTCCTAAAGACCTATTTGGTTCTTATAATGGAATATTTTTCAAGTTTAGGAACTAAGGTCCATATTTTATTTCTTTCAAACTAATTGAGTTCATCTTGCATGTTAAGTACCTAATGCTCATCATTTATGGCCTCATCTATGGTCTTAGACTCAATAAGGGAACCAAAAGCAAGATTGGTGCATGCATTTCTAAATGATGATCTAATTGTTGCCCGACTTAATGGATCACTAATAATGAAATCTTTTAGATGATCTTTCTTGAAGACCCAATCCCTTTCCAACTGAGTTTGCTTTTCATTTATAGTAGGAAGAGGTTGATCTAAATTTTCTTCACTCCTCATTTCTTGTGGCTTGTTCACATTCTTCCCTTTTTTCTTATATTTAGCTCATTCACGAGACTTGTAAGATCATCAACATTTTCTTCTTTTCTTGAAGAAGTGGGGTCTTATTCATTAAAAAGAACATGCATAGACTCCTTAATAACAAGTGTTCTCTTATTTAAGATTTTATACCCTTTGCTGATAGTAGAGTATCCAAGGAAAATTCCTTCGTCAAATTTGGAGTCAAATTTGCTAAGGTTGTCTTTATTATTTATAATAAAACATTTGCAACCAAAAACTCTAAAATATGCAATCTAAGGCTTCTTATTGGTCCATAACTCATAAAAAGTTTTCTTCAATAAGGGCCTAACCAATACTTTATTTAACACATAACAAGAAGTGTTTCCAACTTCAGCCCAAAAGTATTTAGGAAGATTGTACTCATTTAAAATGGTCCTAGCCATTTCTTGAAGAGTTATATTCTTCCTTTCTACTACACCATTTTATTGTGGTGCTTTAGGAGTTAGGAAGTTGTGTGAGATACCACACTCAACATAAAAACTATGGAATTTTGCATTCTCAAACTCTCCTCCATGATCACTTCTAATTGAAAAGATTTTCAAATCCTTTTGATTTTGAATTATCTTAGCAAAGGTTTTAAAGGCATCAAAACAATAGTCGTTGTAAGGAAGGAACAACACCCAAGTATACCTAGAGTAATCATCTACAATGACAAATGCATAATGCATGCCTCCCAATCTAAATACTCTAATGGGTCCAAACAAGTCCATGTGAAGCAATTGCAAGGGTCTAGGTGAACTTACTTTGTTCTTATCTTTGAATGAAGATTTTACCTGTTTTCCCTTTTAACATGCTTCATAAATTCCTTCCTTTGAAAACTTGATTTCAAGCAAACCTTCAACCAAGTTTCTCCTTTTCAACTTCTTGAGGAGTTCCATGCTTACATGTCCTAGCCTTGTATGTCAGGTTTTACCTTCATCCACTATAAATACTAGACACTTTTCATCATTATTAATGAGAGAATTTAAATCAATGACATACAATGACATAAAAGTTATGAATTCTCCTACCAATGAACAAAATTTTATTGTCACTCATCCTTGACATATAGCAGGCTTGTGGTTCAAACATAACTCTGAGTCATTTGTCACAAAGATGACTTACACTCATAAAATTATGTTTGAGTCCATCAAGAAGCAAAACTTTATCAAGAATGGGTGAGTCAACATCCTTACTAACTTTACATATACTAATGATTTTGGCTTTCTCATTTTCTCCAAATGGTACATTTCCAAGTCCTTCAGATTTATCTAGTTATGTGAAAAACTCTTTATCTCTTGTTATGTATTTTGATTGTCCACTATCTACATACCACTCTTACTTTCCAACTTGGGATTTCAAGCACATCTGCAAAATAAAGAGAATCAAGTCTTAGGTACCTAAAGTTTTTTAGGTCCAAAGGGATTAGATTTAGCCATTTGCTCATTGTGCCTTCTAGCAAGACAATGATAAGCAATATGGCCATGAATTCCATAATAGAAGCATTCACCATTAAAATGCACTAGTGTCCTATTTCTAGGCAAAGCATGCACATCATGTTTATGAGATTTGTAACTCCTTTGAGCTAATTGTCTAAGAGTGTTTCTCATTTAAGGTGCTTTCATGTAAGGTGTAAACCTATATGCATGATTATGCCAATTTTTGTGCCTTTGGAGACTTTGCCTCTTCGGCTTGTAAAAATAATACATGTAGGTATAAGTGGCTCTAGATGGAGCATGTCTCATTTGTGTGTCAATAGACTAAGACTTAGCCTTTGTACCATTGGTCTTGGCATTTCCCTTCTTAGGATCTTTTGGCATTTTAATTTGTTTAGGCATGTTAACTTCCTTAGCCTTCACAAAGACTGTCTTGGAAGTAGAAGGAGCAGTAGAGTTAGAAGCATTATATCTTAATCCATGTTTTATGGATGGGCTCCTTTAGATTTCAAGGATGGAGTCCAGTTTCTCCTTTCCTTTTATGAATTTTTTGAGATTATCTCTAAGCTTATAATTCTCAACAACTTAAGACTCAACCTCCTTAGCTAAAGTCATTTTATTTTTAACATAATCTTTTAAAGATTTATTCTTTTCCTTAAAAGTGGAGGCACTAGACTTAAGAGTATCAATTTTCATGGTTAGCTTGGTGATAATTAAATATATCTCATTTCTAGAATAAGAATAAAAAAGATTTACCTCATTCTCACCATCATTGTAAGTGTCATTGTTGAAGGAGTGCTCACTTAAAGATTCATTTGATCTCTCCTCAAATGGCATGAGACATAGATTGGCTAGCTCTTTTTTGGTGTCCACCTCATTAGGTTCAAAGTCACTTGTGTCATCCCATGTTGCCTTGAACACTTGTCTTTCTTAGAGGTTTATTTCTTTGTAGGAACTTGCTCTTTTTCATCTTGGGATAATCATACTTTTTGTGCCCTTTCTCATTACAACCATAGCAAGTGAGTTTACTCTTACTACTTTTATTCTAATATATCCTTGCCATTTTTCTCTTTGAGAGAAATCTTTCTACTTTGTTTGTTATTAAGGCAAGATGTTCATTTTACTGTTATTTCCATCATCAATAGAAAAAGATGTTAGCAAATAAGAAGAAGAAAGGATTTAGAGTGTACCTTTTTGGCTTTTAGGGCCAAATCTTTCTTTCTCACTCTAGAGCTTTCAAATGTCTTCTCAAGGGTGATTTCATCAACCAAAAATTTCCCATTAGTTCATTCATATATAGGACTTCCAACTTATTAGCCTCCTCTATGGCTCTTTTCTTAGCTTCCTCCTTGTCCTTGAGAAGAGTTCTTAGGATCTTTGCAACCATACCTTTGTTGGAGCAGGACTTCCCAAGAGTTTTGAGAGTGCCCATTATGTCAATAAACTTGTTGTACATCTCAATTATGGTCTCATTAGGCTAGTATACAAAAGTTTCATACACATGTTTGCATTTGTATCTTTTTCTTTTTAATTTCATTAGTGCCTTCATACTGAGTCTGCAAAGTGTCCCAAATTTCTTTTGTTGATGTGCACATATGGAGCTTTGCATACTGAGATTTATGAATTGCATAGAAGAGAACGTGCATAGCTTGTATGTTTTTCAAGTTTGCCTTCTTCTCTTCAGCTGTCCACTCATTTTTATGCTTGGGAACAAGAAAATCTCCATAGTTTGGAACTTATCTTACTTCTTTGATAATGTCCCATAGATATATGGTGTTATTGTCTATAAAGATTTCCATGCGATTTTTCTAATACCCGTAGTTATCTCTTTTAAAGAACGGTGACTTATGGATTGATTATGATTCATCATGACTTGCCATGATCTTTACTCTGAGCACTTAAGCCTTGATAGAGAGATAAGCTCTAATAACAATTATTGATCCTTAGTACCCAAGAGGGAGGGTTGAATAGGGTAATGGCAAGTAAAAACCAATATTTACAGAAATAATGAGAAATTAAGGCAATAAGTTTATAAAGGTTTGGCACAATCTTGCCTACGTCCTCTCTTCTAGTCTTCCTCTAAAACCTTTCACTATCTAGATAGCTTCCAAGTGCTATCAATCACCTTTATATCTTTAGTTTCTAGGAGCTACCAAGCCATTACAAGTATACTTTCGACTGTTACTAAATTCGTTTCCCAAAGTAGTTTACAAGTGCTACCTTAACCATTCACAAAAATGGTTTAGATCTATTAAGATCTCTTAAACCAAAAACCTTTTTCTAAAGAATTTATAATTTGAAGATGAGAAAGAATACTTTCACTCAAGCAATAAACAATAATGAACACACTCATAAATTATGCTTAATTTTATGGAGAATTTTGAGAGATGTCATAAGCTTGTTCTTCAACTATGTTTTTAAAGATGTCTTATGCAAGCTTTGACAAATGATCTTTCCTTGAAGCTAGATCACATTTGTTTGACCCCTTTTATTAAAGATTGTTTTCACAATAGAATAAACTAGATTTTTAACATTTTTAACTTTTTCTCTACTTAATTCTATTGTGAGAGAGTACTTTTATAGGTGGAGACACGTAACTAACTGTTAGAAAAAAGGTTGTCACTCAATACCTAATGGATAGTATCCATATCGTTGTTGGGTGAAAAAACTTTAACGATCATTGATTACATTGAATTGCCCATCGAAACTAGCTGTTAGAAAGAGATTTGCCTAGATGCTCCTCTTCTGACTTTCTCAATTTTTTAGTCTCCAACTCCTTCAACAACCGTTGGAGCTTCTTAATGCCTATTAGAAATAAACTTTAACTCATGTTGGGATATGGACAATACCTCATTATAAATTTTTAGGAGGATGTGAACTTTCAAGATTTTCTACAATGCTTCAATGGTTGTTGTCTTTCTTTTAATGCTAGTTGAAAAAGATCCCAATGCCTATTGAACATTTGAACATCTCCTGTTAAAGGGTCTAGAAACTTTAGCTCTATCTGGGTGTTTGTCCAACACCCATTGGTATAAGTCTAATGCCCATGTCTAGACTTTAAAGATTATGTTCACATCAAGTCTCTTGATCCAACGCCTACTGAGGTATTGAAGAGCCATGCCCATTGTGAAGGTTAGCTTGCGAAGCTTAAGTGTTTCAACATCCAACACCTATTATGCCATTGAGAGTCGATGGTTGAGGAGTTCTGAAACTTTAATTCACATTTGGGTGTTACTTCAACACCTATTGAAAATCTTCAAGGCCTATTGATGAAGTCATAATGTTTATTGAAATGTAACAATACCCGTTGGCTTTGAATACTTAGAGTTGTTCCCAAAACTCTTATTCTAAAAGCCTTTGATTAAAAGATTTATGTACCTATAAGATCTCACACCAATTTGAACAAGAGTTAGCTCTTAGATGTGTTTGTAATGATCAAAACAAGCTTGGTTTACCAAAACTCCCAAGCTAGGTCTAACACCTTTGCCCTTTGGCATGGGTGACCTAGTATTAGGATCACTTTTCTTCCCAACAACCTTAATACTAGTAGTTTGAGGTATAGATGCTCTAATGAATGTGGGAGGAAAAGATGTAGATGAGAAGGCTCTATTAAAGCCTAAACCATGTCTCACTAAATGAGGTCTTTGAGATACAATTAGAGAATCCAAAGTTTCTTTCCCTTTTTGAAATCTTAAGATAGAATTCCTAAGCTTAATAATTTCACTTTTTAAAGAATCATTTTCTTTTCTCAAATAGTCAAAAAAGGGTGAAGATTTAGAAAGATTTTTTAAGGATTTTTTAAGTTCTTAATTAGAAGATCTTAAATCACTTACAAGATTATTTAAGTTTTTAAAATCATCCTCAAGTTTTGAACTTTTTTTTTGTAAGTTTTCATTTGAGATTTGTATTTTACATCTCAAGGTTAAAGCTTCAAAAAGCTCACCATCCACATCATCTAAGTCCTCATAATCATTACAAGAATGAGAAAAAGTACTTACCTCATTGGAAGAGTCCTCTTGAGCTAAGAATCATAAGTTGGCAATTTTTTCATCTTATTCTTTTTCACTTGAGCTATCATCCTAAGTAGCCTTCAAGCTCTTTTTCTTCTCCTTGTCCCACTTTTTCTTCTTCTTAAGCTTAAGGCAATCAAATTTGATGCGACCTTATTTTTCACATTCATAACAAGTCAATTCATTCTTCTTGTCTATGAAGTTGGGAGATGCTCTTTTGAAGTTCCTTCTATCTTTCCTTCTCTTTATGAACTATTTGATTCTTTTTGAGAGCATGGCTAGTTCATATTCCTCCTTCTTACTCTCATCATTGTCACTAGAGGTAGTAGCTTCAACCTCCTTATCTTTGGTTGAGGATTTGAGAGTAAGGATCTTTTTTTCATCCTTTTAATTTTTATCTCCCTACCCTCTCATTTTCTTCATCTCCCTATCCTTCTTCAAGGCCAGCTCATGAATGAGTAGCTTGCCAATGAGGACATTTGTTTGCACCTTTCCAATCTTTAGATTAGATTCTTGAATGTTGTAAACTTTAACACCAAATTTCTTAAGAGGAAGAGATTTGAGAATTTTAGTGTTTACCTCATGGTTGGTGAGAATTCTTTCAAATTTCTTCATGTTTGTGACAATAGAGAGGAGTTTATTTGTCATGTTGGTGATACTTTCATTATCCTTCATCATAAAGAACTCATATTTCATTATGAAGAGCTTTCACTCTATCACATACATTTCTAACCTATTTGATTTTACCACTGTAGTGCCTTCGTGATAGTTCTTTAGTGCCTTCCATATCCCATAGGAAGTTAGGCAATTTTGCACTCTACTAATCTTCTCTCTTGATAAAGAGCTAAAAAGAATGGTTGTTGCCCTCTTGCTCTTCCCATTTGATTTTCTATGTACTTCCACCAATTCTTCCCTTGGGATCAGTTCTTCACTACCATCAACCACTTTGGTTGGAGGCTTCCATTCTTTTGCTACTATGTCCCATAGATCCACCACATCACTATCTAAATAGATCTTCATTTTATACTTCCAATGAGTATAGTCAGTTCCATTAAAGTAAGGCTTAAGGTGAGTGTGGATTCCTTCTTGTGCCATGATCTTTTCTCACTCAATTAAGGCTTTGTTTGAGACTTGGATTTGATACCACTTGTAGGCCCTTGTGCACTAAGAAGGAAAGTTGAATTGATGGAAAATTTTAAATTTTAGAGGGAAGGTTTATTAAGTAAAGACTAGAAGGAATAAAAAAAAGAATAAATATACAAGGTTTTATAGTGGTTCGAGTATTAACCAACCCTAAATTCACTCCTCAATTCTTACAATTAGGTGTTTCACTAATCTTCAATGGTGTTTTAAAGCTCACACCTAACTTTACAACTTATGTTTTTATAAGGCTCATACACAACCTCACTAGTGTTTCATAAGCCTAATACTCAACTTATACAATAAACCCAAACCCACTAGTGTTTAATGCTCACATCAAACAATAACAACACAATTATAAGAATTTAAAAGCTTAAAGGTTGAGAAATAAAATTGCAAGAGTTTTGTTATAATGAATGTTATTCTTTTGTATTCAAGTCCATTTAGTGGTGTATTTATAAGCTATAACCACCAAAACAACGTACAAATAAAACTACATTCAATTCTCCAAAGTATGTTAGGCAGATCATGCATTATTGTTTATCATATGAAATTTGTGGTCGAGACCATCATTTGCGATCGCGAGATTTACATAACCCTATTTGTATCCAACAACTAATCTACATGGCATTTAACCTTCTTAAAAAAAATCACGAAATTTGATCTTCCAATGATTCTTTTAGACACTTGGCATGATTTGGTTCCCTCTAAGTAAATGCAAAAGTCACGGTTGTGACTATGAATGTGACATATACCATGAAATCATCTATATATGATTCCTTCAACTTGTTTAGATGATAGAAGTCGCAAGCTCTTACTTCATGACTGCAAATTAGAGCGCAAATTTTAATCTTTGAGATTAAGGCTTCCATTCAATTTCTAAAGGGTTCCTAGCGAAAAATTTGTTAGACCAACACTTGAAATTGATATTAAAACCTTTCAATCTATATTGTCAAGATCAAAAGAGAGTTTTGACTTAGGTTTAACTAACCCAGTCTAACGATTCACAACTTAGTGATTGGTGTCAATAAATTCTAACACCACATTACCATTTTGGATATGATCTCTAAAAAAATGATATCTAATATCAATATGCTTGTTTCTTGAATGTTGGATGGGATTTTTAGAAACATTTATTGCACTGTGATATCACATTTGATGTAAATGTGATCAACATTTTTGTCATATTACCTTCATCTAATGAACTTGGGTGCAACAACAACCTACCGCCATATATTATGCTTTGACGGTAGATAAGACAAACAACACTTGCTTCTTACTAAATCAAGAAACAAAACATTCACCTATGAATTGACAAGTTTTGGAAGTGCTCTTCCTATCCATCAAACTACCGATATAATTTGCATTTGAATATCCAAGAAAACTAAATGATGAATTCCTAGGATACCAAAGCCCTAAATGCAATGTGCCATGCAAATACATAAGAATTCTTTTAATAATATTCAAATGAGATATCTTAGTGCAAGATTAGAATCTAGCACACGAGCAAACATTAAACATGATATTGGGTTTAGATGCGGTAAGATAAAGGAGAGAGCCATTCATACTTTTATACTTCTATACTTCTATTCATCAATGGGCTTACCTAATTCATCCTTGTCTAGTTTAATAGTTACACTTATTAGGGTCTTTGCTACTTTGCATCCATCCATGCCAAACCTTTTAAGTAGATCCTTTGTGTACTCAACTTGGTTGATGAAGATGCCCTTTTTGGTTTGCTTAATTTGAAGACCTAAAAAAAAACTTAAGCTCACCCATCAGGCTCATCTCAAATTCGCTAGTCATACACTTAGCAAATTTCTCATATGAGATTCATTATGAGCACTAAATATAGTTTCATTAACAAATATTTACATAGTAAGTGTATCCTTACTATGCTTTTTTACAAACAAAGTAGTATTAACCTTACCTTCTTCAAAATCATTTTGTAAAAGAAATGAACTAAGCCTTTCATACCAATCCCTTGGAGCTTGTTTCAAACCATATAAGGCCTTAGTTAATTTGAAAATAAGATTTAGAAAATCATGAGACTCAAAACTCGAAGGTTGTTCCATATAAACTTCCCCCTCTATGAGATCATTTAAAAATGCACTCTTCACATCCATTTGAAAAAGCTTAAAGTTCATATGGTATGCAAATGCTAAAAGAATCCTAATTGCCTATAATCTTATTATGGGGTAAAGTTTTTCATCATAATCAATACATTCCTCTTAGTTGGATCCTTTAGCAATGAATCTAGCTTTATTTCTTATTATGAAACCTTACTCATCTAACTTATTCATAAACATCCATTTACATCCCACGACTGGTGTTCCTTAGCCCTATGAACAAGTTCCTAAACTTTGTTTCTCTCAAATTGGTTGAGTTCCTCTTGCATAGCAATCACCCAACTTTCATCATCAAGTGATTTTGGCACAATTAGAGAAACAAAAGCAAGATTATTATCTTAAGCATGTAATTAAACTCTAGTACCTACTCTCTTAGATGTCTCACCAATGATAAGATATTTTGGGTGATTCTTGGAGTATCTTCAATCCTTGGCGAGTCCTTGAGCTTGGTTTTCCTCTTGTTAAGGTTGAGATTCTTCAACTTCTTGTGGTGGCTTATTATCTTTAAGACCAATCACAACTTCCTTAGGAGTTGAATCAAGCTTCATCTTCTCAAATTCACCTACAAGATCATCAATAAATCAAATATATAATTTGTTGCTTTTATTTTTGCATATTTGAATTAATTTTATATTTATTTTATTTGCTTTCTATAATTATATTTTATTTTGCAGCATTAATAGGTAATTATGATTTATTAACCTACATTTTATATAAATTTCAAAGTAGATAATGTTAATATTTTATAACTCATTTTATTTATTATTTTTATTTATGTTTTATTTATTTATTTATTTTCTATAGCTACAAAAAATTTTTAAAAATCAAACATGCTCTAATGTTATTATCATGTCACTCTAACATGAAACTTACACTTTTCCATCATTGAAATAATTGGTAAAGGTGTTTAAAATTGTTTAGCAATCATCACATCTCTAAATTCACTTGTTTTGGTGTAAAAATATACTAGAAATTGGGAATCAATTGTGAGTACTCTTTTAGGAGGAAAAAGAAATGAACTTCCATCATTCCATTTGAAATAGGAAGCCTATAGAAATATAATTATATCTTAGTACCGTGTATTTTCTTTCAATCTATTATTTGTATTCAATCTATTATTTATATAGTTCAATTTATTATGGTTATGCCAAATCATTTGTGTGAATAAAAACAACAATATATGTCACAATAATAATTTGAAAATTTTAACACATTTTAAAACTGCTTAACAACAAAAAAAAAAACAAACAAACAAACCATTTTGATATGTTTTCATAGTTGTATCCAAAATTTTTAAATAGGTTATTTTATCTAAAATTAATTATTCATATGCAATTTTGTCAGACAACTTAATTATGCAATTTATGAAATTATTATCACTTTTACTTTTAAGGATTACTTTTTCAGTTATAGTACATATAATAAGCTCATATTAATATTTTAATTCATAATAAATTTTGAATAATTTTGAAAACAAATAAAAAATCATTTATTTTCTTTTTTATAAAATTTCAATTGATTTTAGATATGAAAAAATATTTTTATAATGTGCATGACAATTATATAATAATCATGTTAGAAAATGACATTAGTATTTCATCCAAACTAGGATGTTAATTCATATGTCAAAATAACACAATTTAATTGCCTTTTTTTTTAATGTCAAATTACATTAGCATTCTAGTTGTGTGTGGTATTAGGTTTTGTAGAACGAGTACAATAGAAAAATAAAAATTTTCTATATATGAAACCCATCAGTGATCCGTTTAGTTTGATTAAATGGACAAGAAAATATGTGAAAACCTATCAATTCAAGCATGAATCATAGATATGTTGGAAGGCAAAGATGAGATTTACACTGATAATACCTAACCTCAAGTTTGGTATTGGATCTAGAGGTTACCAAAGGGTTATCATCCTTTGCAGGTATCCATACAAACAAGTTATCTCCAAATCGAACAATGTGATAGCACTAAGGTTTTTCTATGTTTCTAAAATGTTTTCTGAAAGGCAACATGAATGTTCACTACTTTTCAGAAAATCCTAAAAATGTATATGTGTCTTAAATATCAAAACATTTATGCCAATTTTGTATCTCAAAAGATACAAATAAGATAATATCGTATTCTATTTTAACATTTGAAATAAAATAGGTATCCAAGTATTTAAGATAATATCTCTAATTATCTTATCCAGAAAGAGCAGTAAAACAATTTTACTTTTTGGACATGTTTTGAGTGTGTGACCCTATACGTTTACATAATGTTGATAGCGGTCCAAAACCTATTTCTTGTCCACAAGTCATAAGTGGCCTCTATCAAAATATTATAACTATCCAAATTATGAAAAGGTCAACAATCTGACCTAACCTATATTACAAATAATATTATAATTCTTTTGTCATATGACATCTCAATTGAACATAAGGCGTGGATCATGTCATCGTCATATAGTTCAATTATTTCTCAATCTCTAAATAGATTGAGATGAAATGATATTGATGACCGTTGTCAATTCATTTTTCGCATGGTTAAGCAATCTCTTCAGTCTAACTTATTGAGGGGCCTAGAGATATATTTTTCATAAAAATATGAGGGACAAATTCCTTCTCAATCACTCATATTCTTTTCTATTATTTGGTTCATGTCCACTATTAGTTTGTATGACCAACCTATTAAAGATAATGTTGGACTGTATCAAAACATAAGGCTCATCACATTGGAATCCATGGTGATTTTTAGGTCAGAGGATTAAGTTAAAACTATTACATGAAAATTACATATGATAGTTTATCCATGCACTGTTCTCATACCGAGTTGGTCCAATACAATATTTCTTAAACGTGTATCTATGTGTTTGACTTATCCCATATCCATGACCAATAAAATATCGTCATCAATCAAAATACATACTAGCCTTCATTTATTATTATCCCAATAATAATGACCAATTATGGATAATTTAGTGTAGAATTCTCTACATTTAAAAGTTTTACTAGCAAGTCACATACTTGATGACCTTAAGTAGATTTAACTATTCATGGGATTTATCACTTAGCTATAAACACTATCTCATAAAGATATTTAATAAAAGTCCAACCATGACATTAATAAAATATCTATTACAAAATTAGCTTAAGGCATATAATTAACAGTATCCTAACCATTGAATGCATCTCTCTAACTTCTAACTAAAAGATTATGATGAGGATAAGAGATTATAACCTTCTTCATGGATTATCATATCTATTGATACAATTTCAATGTGGTCCTTTAGAAAATAAAAGCTTGAGAAGCTAAGTGGCTTAAGGAACAAAGTAATAGGAGAAACAAAAAAAAAATTATTAATTGCTTGAGAACTTGAATACAGAACTTGAGAAGTAAAAGACTCAATGAAGTTTGAATATTACTAACAAATGTGTATGTTACTAGAAAAGGGCATTGAAACATCATTGCAAGTGTTTTAAAGTATTTTTCATGTAAAGCTCTTCAAGAATATTATCCAATCCCATATCTTCACATGCTTGACATGATTGGCCACTTATTTTTTTTACTTTTTCCTCATATCTTTATGTTATTTAGTTTTTTCACTTTTCTAAGACTTTTTCATAATTAAGTCTCTATATTTGACCTTTTTAAGACTTCTTTTCTTATTTATAGACTTAGTTTTTATGAGTTGAACTTTAATTCTTCTTTTGAATAATTTAATAATTAATGGGTCAAATTAATTAATTTAACTATTTTAATTTGCTAACAATTGCCTCCCACATATAGATTAGCTATAAATCAATTACATGTGTTGTTGGGAATCTAAATGTCTAGACAATCTAATTACATACAACAAAAATAGAAATTTAAATTTTTAATTAGATTCCTATCCTATGAATTTTATTAATGTCTAACAAGGATTATAAAATTAATATAAGATATCAGAGAGTTACCTCAATTTACCAATTGAAAATAAAACCACCATGGAAAGGTTGTAGCAAACCACAGTTATTCCTAAACTTTGTTAAGTGAGGCCTCCAATAGTATTCACATAAGAGTAGCATGGAAATCTCTTGAACTTCTATAAGAGAGAGAAGTAAGGAATTAATAAAGATGTTTGAAATCATCACAAGATAGAGGATAGGGCTTTCTTTTCTCTTTGGCTAAGTGCACTAAGGGAAAGATATGTAATTTATGAATTGTGCTAAAAAAAACTTACCTCTTTGGCCAACCCTTTATATTCCTTATATTGGTCAGTCCTTAAACTAATCCTATAAGGCTAGGTTAAGCTTAAATCCCTAAAGTCCTAAAAGAATATAAAGAAAGCCTTATTATGTAATCATTACATAATATTATTTTAATTCCTCTTTAAATCTTATTATATGTGACTATTAGGCTTTCTATTTATATTGACATTAAATATAAGTTATAATTCTAAATCCACGAGTTTAGAAAGGATGAATTAAAATCATTTTAATTCATCATTAATTTCATAATTAATTAACTAATATTTAAAGATTATAATTTGTGCTTCTAACTACACATCATAACCACTCAATTATGATTAAGGTGATTTGATTTAACCTTTAACAGTAAGTTTATAGTGTAATTCTCATTTCATTATATGACCTCTAATCAAACCAAAAGAATGAACTAGTTTCTACCTTATTTGGATTTATCTATTAGTTCTTCTTTATTAACCACTAACATTAGTGATGCACTAAAAGATATTCTTCTATTCATACATCAAACCTTGCAAAGGTTTTTTAGTCAATGTTAATCAATAATATTTAAGATATTTATAATCTATCTTAGGCCAATAAATCCTATCTTTATCATTCATTGCCTCCATCATGTTCATGTTATACCCAAAATAAGCATTATGAGTGATCCATGGCTAGGACAACTAAAATTATAAATCAAAATATAATAGTCTCATGACAAGACTCTATGATGATCTCAAGTTATATGGATCACTTACATAACTCCTATAAGATATTTCAATAGGCACACAAATGATGTTGTATATGGAATTCTTAAGTGGATTATTTACCTAACTTGTTCCTGAATAAGTGCCTACATGCATGTTCCAAGTATCTTGTATACTCATCCTTATGGGATCAACAGCTTCCTTTACTCTTAAAGAAAGAACATACATGTATGAGTCTTAATGACACTATTAATGTGTCTTAACGACACTATTAATGTCCAATCTTGATAACACATTTACCAATAATATTTAGGAACTTTTAATGTAATAGGTATCCCAAACTACCTTTATAAAGTATTTTTGGTTCCTCAACCTCCATCTTAAAGCATTACCATATTAATATATGTTATGTAACCTAATTCCATGTAACAATGCAAAAGCCAAAAGATTAAAAAAAAAACTTTTGATTATTAGCTAACATAATTAATGCTTAATATATATCCTTAATCCAACTACTTGGCTTTAAGACATATACCAAAAATCTCCCACTTGTACTTAAGCCAGTCAAATATGCATCTTTATGCATTAACCATCCAATATGATCTTACAAAAATAAGGCTTTAAGCAAGAACATTGAATAACATCCCTAAATGGAAATTTAATGCTCATCTAATGATATCATATATCATTCTAATTAAGTATGTGTTTGAATCAACTAAGGTCCATACTACTATATAATAGTACATTACATTCATTCAGTAATGAACTAATCAATTCCAAACTATCTCTTATATAACCTCATATAAAAGAGATTATACTAAAAGAAGTACATAATGTTAGTTTTTTAAATGTGTAACAACTTCAGTAAGCTTAGTTTATGACTTAACTAATTCGAGATTAAGTTTAAGATATCTCCCACAGCATAAATCAAAGATTAACCTCCATATGCATTATTTATATCCATAAATAATACTGTAACAATATACATTCACCCATTCTTAATGTTAAGAACTCTTTCTTTAATGTGCATGTATATTATTGTACCTTAAGTTCCTACTCAAACTATGGTTTACATATACTAAAAAAATACTTTTAAGACTTAATAGATTACATATCATATGTGCAAATTATATTTGTAACTTTGAATAGAATCCCATTCATTTATGGTTAATAATATAAATATTCTATTAACTACATGCAATATCAAACCTCTAGTTGTGCATCTCTGTGCCTTCGCTGAAGCTTATTAGTTTCATGTTCTTGATAGTTCAAATGAACTCTTTTAGTTATAGTTTAATTGAACTCTTTAAATTATCTTACTCTCACTATTCCTTTTAAGAATCATATTTCTCAAAAAAAAAAAAGTGTATGCTTTAAATTAAACTTATTTTAATGCAAAACTTAATAAGTCTAGTTTTTTCATAACTTATTATGAAACTATTATCAATATGCTTCCCAAGCATCACACATATTAAAACAAAGTTAACTAGTAATATCATATATTATAAGTATACTTAATGTCTAATTTTGAAACCATATATGGCCATCATATATTATTAAAAAAAGTACATTTAACTAATGAGTTGTTAAGGTTCACAATCATAAAGATGTTTTGAATATTGGCTTATTGATTTTAGTTTATTACTTATATCTAGGTCATGATTGCAACAACCATCTATAACCTTTATAGATAGCAATAAAAGCTTAACACTATAAAGAAAAATAACTACTTATTATTCTAGTACAAACCAAAATTTAAATTGTTCAAAATGCATAATAAATGCTCATATGACAAACTAACTACTACTTATAAAACATTACAAGTGTTCTAGTTCTATTCATATTTAAGCTCACTCATTTTGCTTTTGTTCTTCTAATAGATATTTAATTATAGATTAGTTTCATATATTAAAATCAAAAGAAAATAATTTGATCATGTCAAATCTTATCAGAAGATGATACCTCTTTAGCCTTCTCCATTTTGATGGTCTCAAAATATTCCTTGTAATTTTTCCTTTGGCAGCCTCTCTTTGGCTTTTAGACTCTATTAAATGGGTTGAACACTTTCTCCTTAGGCTTCTTGTCCTTTTTGTTCTTCTTCTTCTTAGGCTTTAAACTCTTCTTAATCTTAGTAGATGGTTGAAGTATTAGGATAGATGTTTTCTCTTTCTTACACTACCAAAAAAAAATCAGATTTAGCTATTGCAAAAAAATAGTAGTTAAACTCTATTTTTGTAGTAGCTAAGACCTTATCGACTACCTTAGTGACTAATATGTTACAGTCTCTATTTTCCTAGTAGCTAAGCTAAATTTAATGACTAAATGGTAGCTATTTAGCTACTACACAAAGTTAGTAGCTAAGTAGCAGCTAAATAGTGACTACCTTATTTTAGTTACTAAAGTAATATCTAATTAATGACAAGGGCGGCTATAAAAACTGCAAATAGCAACTATTTAACTATTAAATGGTGTAGTAGCTAAGATCTGATTTTAGCTACTAACATATTGGTATTCGATAAATAACGACTACTTAGCTACTACATATTATGGTTGCTAAGCTGTCTTTCTTGCTATTACCATGCCTGTAGCCTTTAAATAGGGACTATTTAGCTACTATCATACATGTAGTCACTAAATAGAGACTATTTAGCTATTAATTTTGACAGTAGCTAATATTTTTTTGAAAATTTTAAATTAAATTAAATTTATATTATATTATTGATATTATTTATTATTTAGCTACTATTTTTATAATAACTAAGACAATAATGATTTTTATTGATTAATGAATTTAATTTAATTAATTTTTAACTTATTAATATTTCAATATAAATATTGAAAACAATTAAAATGAAATGCAACTGTAATATCCTATTATTAGAATAAAGAAAAAACACATTAAAATCCTATGTCTTAAAAAGAAAAAGTATAGTTGAAGTTTTCATGTAATGTTTAGACTTAAAAAATACATGTCAAAATACTATATATTAACCATTCCTAGACAACAACCAAAATAATAGCAAGCAACCCTACATTACCCTAAACATTATAGTCAAGTTAAAACACAAAAATCTAGTTGAAGAAATCACTTGAGATCAATCCTTGGTTGTTTTATTGATAAGAGACTTGCATATGTGAGGTATCACTCCCCCACTAGGCATGGTTCCCTTGAGGAGTGTGTCAAGTTCTTCATCACCTCTTAATAGCCTGTTGTAGATGCCTTAGTGTGATTCTCTTCGCCTTCAAATCCTTGCTTGCATTTCCAGCTATCTCAAGAACCTTTACAATCAGATATTCAAAGGATTAAAGCCAAGTAGACATCAATAGTGGCTTCAACTCACCCATTGGCAGCAATCCTTTGCTTCAAATGTCGACGAATCTAATCAATAAGATACTAAGTTACTCATGCAAAGGGAAAATGTCAGCAATAACACTAAAGACATGTATGTCTAGAACAAATATTATCATATGCTCATATGCACTAAATTCAAGTCTATGACTAACAATAAAAGAAGAAAAGAATTAAAAAAATGTTTATATAAAAAAAATTTATTTAATTTTAAGTTATATTTGAAATAAATTTTCAATATATTGACATTTATTATGTCATTATTTTGTTTTGATTTATAATTAAAAGAATGTGAAATTATAAATACTTTTTGAACAAAATATAATAATTTTACAAAATAGATTGATATTAAATTACATAATTTATATTTTTTAAAAAATTACATAATTTATATTTTTTAACATAAATTTTATGATATTATTATAATATAATAGATAAATATTTTCTTCTTTATTGTGATATTAATTTAATTTTCTAAATGAAAATATTAAATAATTATTTATTTATTTATTATTTTACTCATATTTGAACAATACATCACAATTGGATAAATAAGTTTACGCTAACATTAAGGTTATTGCTTATATTAGTAGACCAAGTTTTGATTTTAGTATGGCATTATCATAATTCACTAATGTGATAATACATAGTTTTGATAATGAAATATAGGCTAAACCTTACATTGGAGAAAGAAACATGCTTTTTAAATCATATAACGACAAAAGAGTTGATTTTGAAGGAAGAGATGCAAGATAAAAGGGAAACCATATAATTCAAAGGCACATAAATAACCATCAAAATCAACTTGGGCTTGTTGAGTTTGGTTATATGACTTTAATTATGTTTTATTCATGGAAGGATATCATCCTTCTCTGCACATCCTTTTTATCTTTTAAAATGATATAATCCCCTTCTAAAAAACAAACTAAATCAAAATTCAATTTGCAATATGTACTTATCCATAACCAACATTGCAATAAGTGATGAGAAAAATAACTTGGCAAAACTAGTGAAAATGAAAATACCAAAATGCAAATGTACCTAATTTCATCGATGAACGCACCTATTTTCTTCGCCTAACTATTTTGTGTAATAAAATGGAAATTAATGAATCTTAAGGTTTCAAGTCTTGTTTTGATGATCACAAACACGTCAAAGAGCTAACTCTTGTCAAAGTTATTTGTGTTAGAACTTTCAAGTACATCAAGTTTTTGGACTATAATGATTGTAGAAGAAATCATTATTGAAAACTTAAAGTATTAGAGAGTGAAGGTCAAGGCAAACCCAACTTAACAAACCAATGGGTGTTGTCTTCCTCTAACAAGCGTTGTGGACCTGGCAATAGGTAATGAATATATAACAATAAGCATTGGAGAAACACTTCGACTGAAGAATAGCTTTTTAGACCTTCCAACGGACGTTGTCCATATTCCCAACAGGCATTGGACAGTTGCTCTGAAATAGCCAAGCACATTAAACTTCGCAATGGGGATTGTGTTTTTGCAATGGGCATTGATCTTATACACAACAGGTATTGCATTTTCACATGGGTTTGACAAAATGCCATAGATTAAGAAAAACTCTCCAAAACCTGAAACGAGCATTGGTCTATCTCAACAGGTGTTGAAAAGCTCTTTAAATTAAGCCAAGGACTCTAGACCCCCAACAAGGCATACTTATTATCTCAACAGTTGTTGAGCATATTCAACAAGCATTAGAGGTTCACCAATAGGCATTGGATAAATGCTCTAGTTCAAGCTTTAAGCACTAGACACCTCAATGATAGATACTCATATCTCAACAGGTGTCGAAGGTGCTACCAACGGGCATTGAAAATCCTCTAACAGCCATTAAAGGTAGACCTTGAAAAATAGAGCATCAAGTTCATAGTTTTTGGGAATCATCAATAGGAATTAATCCCTATCTAATAAGCGTTGAAGTTTAAAAGTAACGACTATTATTTTTATCTAATGTTCATTGAAGAAAAAGAGAAATAAGCCTTTACAAAAGTTAGAGGAGATAAAGCTAACGACCATTGAGAATGAATTTTGCTTAACAACCACCTGTTTGTGCGAATCAATGACAATTAAAGCCTTAGCAACACACTTGGAGAATTCTCAATGAGTGTTGAATAGTATACAACTGTAAAGTGAAGTGACATCTTTTTTTTTTTTCTAACAGCTAGTTCCTTGTTCATGATATAAAAGGACTCACTCTCAACAAAAATACCTAGAGAATTGTTCCATTAAATGAGTATTCTATTATGAAAGCTTTTATTAGTCAAAAAGTGATCTAAAAATAAAAAAAAGTTGATTATTCAAAGCTAGCAAAAGTTATCTTCAAAATAAAGTTTGAATGATAAGTTTTTCATAAACTCTCTTCACATTTTTAGCCACATTTGTGAGAAGTACTTTTAGTGTCTTTATTGCTTGAGTGAAAAGGTGTTTCCTTCTTCTTTAATTATTGTATTTAGTGTTAGGAAACCTTAGGTTGAGAAACCTTAAAAACTAGATCTTGTGAAAGGTTTAAAGTAGTACCTAGACTTTGGGTTAAAGTTTAGTAGTCTTTGTGAAACTACTTATAAGAGGTTGATAGAGCCTGAGAATCTATCACTTGTAAAGGCTTGGTAGTACTTGGAAACTTACCTTTGTAAAGGTTGTTGATAACACCTTAAGCTATCAAGATAGCGAAAGCTCTAATGGAAATACTGGAGGAGAGGACCTAGGCTGGTTGTGTCGAACCTCTATAAATCTTACATCTTGATTCTTCATCTTTTTAGTACTTAGTTTTAATTATTAATTCTTGTCATTACCCTATTTAATCCCCCTTTTAGGGCTCCTAGGAACAACAATTGGTATTAGAGCTAATCTTTTGATCAAAGCTTAAGTGCTTAGAGCAAAGATCATGACAAGTCATGAAGAATCTCAATACATTCACAACCCTCCATTCTTCAAGGGAGATGACTATGGCTACTGAAAGAATCATAGATCTTTCTTAATAGTGAAACCATTGATTTATGGGACATTGTTGAAGAAAAGAGAGAGCTATCAATGATGTAGGCAGGAGAAGTTTTAGTACCAAAGCCTAAAAGCGAGTGGACAGCTAAAGAAAAGATGGTAAACCTAAAGAATAGAATAGCAATACCTGTTCTTTTCTATGCATTCTATAAGTCTCAGTATGCTAAGTTACAAATGTGCACATCAAGTAAAGAGATATAGGACACATTGCGAACTTAACATGAAGGAACCAATGAAGTAAAAAAGAAAAAGATTCATTTGCATACATATATGTATGAAACATTTGTATACCAATCTGGTGAAACTATTACTGAGATGCATAATAGATTCATAGACATTATAGGCACTCTTAAAACTTTGGGAGAGTTATATTCAAATAAGGACATGGTACCAAAAATTCTGAGAACACTTCCCAAAGATAAGTAGGAAGCTAAGAAGATAACTATAGAGAAAGCCAACAAGTTGGAAGATCTACCACTTGATTAGCTTATGGGAAAGTTATTGGCTCATGAGATGACTCTCGATAAGCCTGCTGAAAGCATAGGAATGAAAAAGAAAGACTTAACACTAAAAGCCAAAGAGGTAGATTCGAAAACTCCCTCTACTTCTTATATACTAACTTTTTCCTCCTCTAGTAATGATGAAGATAGTAGTGAAGATGAGCAACTTGTCCACATCACTAACCAAGTAAAGAAATTTCTTTCAAACAAAAAGAGTAAAAGAAGAAGGAACTACAAGAAGAGAGGCACTAAAAGTCAACTTACTTGCTATGGATGCAATGAGAAAGGACATATAAAATCAGATTGTCCTAAGATCAAGAAAAGTAAATTTCCTTCCAAAAAAAATCTCTAAGAAAGGAAAGGAAGTATACAAAGCCACTTGGGATGATACTAGCAACTTTGAACCTGTTGAAGATGAAATAAGAAAGGAGCTAGCTAGCCTCTGTCTCATGGCAACTGAGGAATAGCCAAATGAACCCTCAAATGAACATTCATCCAATAGTAATAGTGATAATGATAGTGACAGAGAAGTAAATCCTTTTGACTGCTATTCTAGAGAAGAGTTGCACTTTATGCTCACTAAACTCAGTATGAGTATTAAGACTCTCAAGTCAAATACCTCTTCTCTTTAAAAATAGAACAAATCTTTAAAAGAAAGTGCTAAGAGTCAAGAAACTCTAGCAAAAGAGGTAGAGTCTCTTATAGTTGAAAACCTTAAACTAAAGGAAAATCTCAACAAGTTCACTAAAGGAAAGAGAAGTTAGACTTCATACTTGAGGCTCAAAGGAATCTATATATCAAATTTGGATTAGGTTATAATGCATCCACTTCAATGGCTCCCTCCTCTTCTCAAACAGCCTTTGTTAAAGCTAAAGAGAATAATGTTTCAACCATGTTATGAAGCAAAAATTTTCCAAAAAGGGAAATGCCACTAATAATGGCTCAAAAGGGAAGTCTCAGCACAATCACACACGATTGAGAAATGCTTCCCATAGATTAAATCATGTTTACATGTATCACTCTTATAAGCCTAAGAGGCAAGCTATATAAAGATATAAAAATTGGCATAACTATGGGCATAGACACTCATAACACAAGAGAATTCCTCATATGAGAAATACTCCTAGACACATTGTTCAAAAAAGCTGCAACTCTAAGAGACATTATATGCATATACCACTTAGAGGTAGGATATCAATTCACTTTGATGGTGATTGTTTTTATTGTGGTATATATGGCCACATAACCTATCATTGCCAATCTAGAAGGCATGACAAGTTGTTGGCAAGAGCTAACCCCCTAGGACCCTAGAAGTTTTGGGTACCTAAAACATAATCATCTCTTATTTTGCAGTTATGCTTGAAATCCCAAGTTTGAGAGCAAGAGTGGTATATTGATAGTGGATGTTCAAAACATATGACAGGAGAAAGGAAGTTCTTCACACAATTGGAAAAAGTTAAAGGTCATGGAAATGTATCTTTTGGAGAAAATGGCAAAGCCAAAAATGTTGGCATAGTTAAAATTAGTAAAAATGATGACTCGTCTATCCTTGATAAAGTACAGCTTCTTGATAGACTCAAGCACTACTTGCTTAGTGTAATTTAGTTGTGTGACAAAGGTCTTAGAGTTATGTTTGAGCCACAAGCATGCTATGTGTCAAGGACGAGTGATAACAAAATTTTGTTCATTAGTAGAAGAGTTCAAATTATGTGATTAATTTAAATTCTCTTACTAATAATAATGCAAAGTGTTTAGTCTCTATAGTAAATGATGGTAAAACTCGGCATAGAAGGCTAGGACATGCTAGTATAGAACTCCTCAATAAGTTAAAAAAAAGAGACTTGGTTGAAGGTCTACTCAAAATTAAGTTCATAAAGGAAGGAGTGTGTGAAGTATGTCAAAGAGGTAAACAGATTAAATCTTCTTTCATAGCCAAGAATAAGGTAAGTTCTTTCATACCATTGCAATTACTTCACATGGATCTTTTTAGTCGTACTAAAGTATCTAGCTTAGGAGGCATGCATAGATGATTACTCTATATACACTTAGGTGTTATTCCTATCATATAAGGATTCTTGTTTTGATGCATTTAGAACCATTGCAAAGAGAATTCAAAATCAAAAGGATTTCAAAATATCTTCCATTTGGAGTGACCATGGAGGAGAGTTTGAGAATGCTAAGTTTCATAGCTTTTGTGATAAGTGTGGTATCTCACACAACTTTTCAACGCTTAGAACACCATAAGAGAATAATGTGATAGAAAAGAAGAATAGAACTTTTTAAGCAATGGCTAAAACCATGTTGAATAAGTACAATCTTCCTAAGTACTTTTGGGTTGAAGTTGTAAATGCTTAATTTTATGTCTTAACTAGAGTCTTTGTAAGACCCTTGTTGAAGAAAACTCTTTATGAGTTGTGGAACAATATAAAGCCCAAGATTGCATACTTCAGAGTTTTTAGTGCAAGCGTTTTATTCTAAACACTAAAGATAATTGAAACCAGTTTGACTCCAACTCTAATGGCAGAATTTTCCTTGGATACCCTACCACCTACAAATGGTATAGAGTCTTCAACAAGAGAACACTTATTGCAAAAAAAGTCTACACATGTTCTATTTAATGAACCTGACCTCACTTCTTTAAGAAAAGAAAAAGATATTGATGATCTTACAGGTCCTATGAGTGAGCTAAACGTTGGAGAAGAGTTAAACATGGCACGTCTTATAAGTGAGCTAAAGAAAGAAAGAATATGGAAAAGCTACAAGACATGAGAAATGAAAGAAATAAATCTACCTCCTCCTACTCCTAATAAACAGTAAACTCAGCAGGAAAGGGACTAGATTTTTAAGAAAGATCACCCAAGAGATCTTATCATTGGCGATCCATCAAGTCTGGTAATAACTATATCATCTTTTAGAAATACATGTACCAATATTGCTTTCATATCATTCATTGAGCCTAAGACCATAGATGAGGCCATTAGAGATGAACATTTAGTTCTTGCTATGCAAGAAGAACTTAATCAATTCAAAAGAAATAAATTGTGGTCCTTAGTTTCTAAAACTCATAATCATTCTATTATTGGAACCAAATGGGTCTATAGAAACAAACTTAATGAACATAGACCCATTGTTGAGAATAAGACTTGGTTAGTAGCCAACAGCTATAACCAAGATGAAAGGATTGACTTTGATTAGACCTTTGCACCTATAGTTAGACTTGAAGCCATTAGAATTCTACTTGCATTTGTATCTCATATGAATTTCAAGTTATATCAAATGGATGTCAAAAGTGGTTTCCTCAATGGTTACATTGATGACGAGTGTATGTTGAACAACCTTTTGGCTTTGAAAGCCACTACTTTCCTAATCATGTGTTCAAGCTAACCAAAGCCTTATATGGCTTGAAGCAAGCTCCAATAGCTTGGTATGAGAGATTGATCAACTTTCTTATAGAAAAAGGTTTCTCCAAAGGTTTGGTAGACACAACTCTTTTTTCTGAGAAAAAGAAAGATGACATGTTACTAGTGCAAATAGATATATATGATATCATATTTGGTGTTACTAATGTTTGCTTATATGAAGATTTTTCTAAAGTAATGAAGAGTGAGTTTGAAATGAGCACGATGAGAGAACTCAAATTTTTCCTTAGATTACAACTCAAATAAGGAATCTTCATCAAACAAGCCAAATATAAAAAGGAACTAATCAAAATATTTGGTATGGATAACAACAGACCTTATAAAACTCTTATGAGCACCAACATTAACCTAAGTATGGAGGAACATGGCAAGAATATGGACCAAAAGCTATATAGAGGTATGATTGGTCATTTACTATATCTCACATCCATTAGACTTTATATTATGTTTAGTGTTTGCTTATATGCTAGATATCAATCAAATTCTAAAGAGTTTCACTTGCATGTTGTGAAACACATACTTAAGTATTTATTTGGTACTCCTAACTTAAGACTTTGGTATCTTAAGAGTTTTTCATTTAAGTTAAATGCATTTTTTGATGTTGATTTGCTGGGTGTACCTTGGATAGAAAGAGCACTTCGGGCACATGTCAATTACTTGGTCAATGTTTAGTGTCTTGGAGTAGCAAAAAGCAAAACTCAGTTACTTGATCAACTATTGAAGCTGAGTATGTAACAACTAGTCTATGTTGTGCCCAAATCTTATGGATGAAATAACAACTTCTTGATTACAATGTTATTGTTATCAAGTATGATAACACTAGTTTTATTAACTTGTTTAAAAATCTCATTCAACATTCTAAAAGTAAGCATATAGACATTAGACATCACTTTCTTAGGGATCATGCTAATAATCAGGATATTATGTTGGAATTTATTAATACTAACCACTAATTAGCAGATATTTTCACTAAACCTCTTTGTGATGAAAAGATACAATTCATCAAAAGAAAACTTGATATGATTGATGGAAATACATTAGAATGGCTTCAAATAGGTTTATCTCCTTCTCAATTAATTTATAATCCTTATTACTTGTGATGATGTTTAGCTGATGATGTTTGATCACTATTGAAGTCTTTAGATTCAATAACTACATATTTTAATTATGTATGACATTGATAAAACTATCCAAATATTAGTTGAATTCATGATCATTTCATTGAATTTAATAAATAACATTCATCAGCTAAGCTTTCAAAATGGTTGTCATTAAAAAATCTATTTTAGATGAATTTTTTGTTTAAGTAACATGGCCAACAGCCATTACATATCTCATAAAGACCGTTGTGTCACATATAGGTTTTTCATTATGATTTTTTTAGTCTCTACGATCATTGCGTATCCTCAATGACCGTTGTCACCATTTAAATGACCGTTGTGAACTAGCCACCATCATTGGCTGAAGAACACTTGGAACACCAAGCTAACGGTCATGTCCAACAGTTATTAGCCAACTTGCAATAGTCATTGAACATTCCCAACGGTCATATTTTATAAAAAAAAAAAAAAAAGGAACTCGTTGAACTTTTATTTAAACCCCTTAAACCCTAAATTTTTTTTTTCACTTTCTATTATAACCTTGCCTATTCTTCATCTCTCTTTTAATTTTTACTATAATTTTATGCATTTTGTTTTCATCAATCCCCCAAATCACTCATGGCACCCAAAACTGACTCCACCAAGAGATTTAAACAATCTAGTAGGAAGAACCCTCAACCTTTCTACACTAGCTCTAGCTTTGAAACTAAAGAAAATCCTACTTCTATGATTGCTCAACAAAATAAGAGGATTGCAAAACCTTCAAACTTGAAATTACAGTAAAAGAAGAAGGCTAAGATAGTCCAAGAATCTAAAGGAAAAGGGAAAGCTACTGAAACATAGCACACTTCCAAACCAGATTCAAAGTTTTCAACTGATCTTCTAGCTCAACAATTTCACCTCAAAGATGAAAAAGAAAAACTAATGACTCAAAAACTACTAAAACGACATCTTAGTGGTGGAAAATTCCTGAAATGGAATGATTTGTAAAGATACGGCTTGGCATAGCAAGTTTAAGATTTGATGATAGGAATCATATGGGAATTCTTTTGCCACATCAGAGAACCTCTTACTTGGAGCTTATTGTGGAATTCCTCACTACTTTAGAAGTTTTAAGGAAGGATTGTGATGTTTACACTGAAACTGGCACAATCATGTTTAGGCTTTTTAGAAAGAAATACAATACCAAACCTAATGATTTGGCTAAGTGTTTGGATACTACCAACATTGGTTTGACAAAGCCTTTTCTAACCTTCAAAGTAGATGTCAACCAATTTTGGAAGTCCATAATTGATGGAACAAGCAATTACAACAACAACATCAAGGCTTCGAAGATCAAAAGCCAAGCTTTAAGGATTGCTTATAGGTTCATTACTTGGAATATAAATGCAAGAGGACAATCAAATGGCAACTGTACCATGATGGACCTATTTTACCTTTGGTGCATAAAGAACAAGCAAATGGTGAACACATCTTAGTTACAGCTATAAAGAATTAATAGGCAAATTGACAAGCCAAATGTCTTTATGATGGCTCACTACATCACAAAGATTGCAAAGTTTATGAAAGCCATCCCCTTACTAAGGTAGAGCTCAAGGATTATGACATGATGCTAGAGAAGCTACCTGACAATGAGCCTATTGGAGAGAAAATGTTGCTAAGTATGGGTATTCTATAGAGGTTAGACACAGGGTTGGTCAAGAAAGTGCTTGAGGAAGGAGAACTTCCTGAAGAAGAAGAGGACAATGAGAATAATGAAGAAGCTATCAATGGAAGGATTGTAGCAGTAGAAGGACTAAGAACTAGTACACTTGCTCCACCTATTTCATCTCTCTCTCCCTAGAGTGCTTGAGCAGCTAGAAGCACTCACTACTACTATAAACAAAATCAATGGCTTTTCCACTTCTCTTCATTAATAAGTGAACCAACTCAAAGTTGAGCTGAATGATGTGAACTAGACCTTTTATTGGATTATGAAAGGATTGAATCTACAACATAGAAGTCCAAGTGAATAAGAGCAACAAATGGTTCCCCCTGAGCGCAAAGACACTTCTTCCAAGCAACAAGATCCCCTACAAGAGGCTAAGGAACCTGCACTACCAATAGAGTACAAGAATGAAGAGTAACCCAAAAAGCCAAAATCACCCTTAGAACCTCAAGATCAAACCCATACCTTTCCTACTCATGAGTCATCTGCATAGTTATTGTCATTTTTTTTCCTTCTATTTATTTTAGTTTCAAAAATAGTTGATGATTGGACAACAAATCTTTTGCCATGTAAAGTACATTGTTGTTTATGTCTCCTTATAGTGAATATATGGTTCATTTATGCTATTTTACTTGATCTTTTACTTATTGTCTACTTTTTTTTTATAATGACAAAGGGTAACAAATATTGGAAAAAAAATGGTGCATATAGTATAAGCATGTCTTAAGCGGAAGCAAAATGATGAATCATGGTTGATGAATCATGCCAAGAGAAAATCTTAGAAGAGAAATCAAAGGGAAACATGATAACTCGATGCAAAACCTTAATAGATTAAGGAGGAGTAAGATCTTATTCTTTACATATATATATATATATATATATATATATATATATATATATATATATATATATATATATATATATATATATATA